>VYZV01008219.1:14896-25577 GCA_013401275.1 Pandion haliaetus | reverse complement strand
AAAGATTGATCACTGCAGTCAACGACTGATACAAAACAACATAAAAGAGATACATTAATACTGGAATTTTATGTAAGCATTGTTCCAGAGGGAAAAGAACATATGCAACAGGAAAATTGAGAAGACATCTGTCACAGTAGTCAAGCCTCCATCAAGCTTGATAATGATTATGAATCCATTACCATTGATATATTGCATAAAGCTGTGGGAATAGGAAGCTTTTCACATTACACAGAGAGTAATCAACATCCAACAGAAGTAGTCCCATCACACACACACCTGCTGCGTGCCTCACATCAGAATATGTTATTTGAAAATCTAAATGTTATTGGCATGGCAGAAGGAGACAGACAAATAATGAGATTCACTTACGAGCTGTTTCATTCCTCTGCTAATGAGGTTTTCTAGTAACAAAACAAGCAGTTAGTAACTTGCATATATTCCTCAGAATGTGTTGACATACGTATTTTAATCAATACATTTCAAACACAGCCGAGTAATATTTCCAGACTGTCTCCTATGAGGAAAGGCCAACTGCTTGTAATTGAAAGACATATTTCTTTCTTATATATTTATGGATATGCATTTTTTGTGTGCATTTATACTATTATTAAAAAAAACCAAGAAAAAACTTGGGAGTATGTGGGCATGAGTGTATGCCCTAGAAATCTGTGGCTGAAAAAAATCATATTTCAAATTAAGCTGAAAATGCCTTTATTTCAAGCATTTTTTCCAGAGATGAACTAAATTCAAACGTGTATAATATGAATAGGAGCCTGTGTTTTGAAGACAAGAAAACTACTAGAAAATTAATTCCTTCTAAGAAAAACAACGTGCAGCTCAGAATCTTTTTTTTTTTTTCTAAAATCAGACAAAACACACATCTCAGATGGCGGATTTATGTACATGAACTGCAGTCTATGTTTTTCAAACAGTTTCAAAATTTGCCAAAATATGCTCACCCAGCATGAAAATATACACACACACACATACGCATATGCACATACACAGACAGGATGTTTCAGCATATACATACACATACACATACACACGTATAAACAGAGTATATACACATGAATATATTATGTAATGTATATATTATATGTTTCAGCAGATATTTAGGTACTTTTTTCCTCCTAGGTAATGTGACTTTTCAGATCTGTATCATAAAAGATAGGTGCCTTAAACCAAATGATGTGATGTTTTAACATTTTGGTTACAGGTATTTTTAACACTTGAATCAACAAATGACCTTATTACTACCTTTTTGTTGGATTTATTTACATAACTAAAAAAAGAGAGGTGTATTAAGTCTATAAACTAAAATCAAAACAAAACTTTTAGCTTTTTAAATTATGAAAGAAGTTTTAGGATGACCATAGAAAATATGCTTTTTACATCTATCTGTTACAGAGAAACACTGGTAAAATAGGCCATCAGAAATGAAATCATATGTTGTTGGGGGAAAAAAGTCTAAAGAACAATAAACAAGTACAGTGGCGAGCTGGTATGACAGATAAAGGACAACACAGGCAACAAAAGAAACAATAGCACAAATAGCAAAATAAAAGTAGTTGAAACATTTCTCTCAGACGCAGCAGCAGTCTGTTCTCAGAGTGAAAATGAATACATAAACATCCCTTTCATTGCAAATCACCATAGTCTAGCCAGGACGAGACAAAGGAAAAGCCAGATAATTGTCATTGTTCTATAAAAAGAGACAAATGTTATGTGACACAGAAAAGGAATCCTAATTTGGTCAATATGAGGAAAGTTAGGGTAGGTTTGGGGTTTTTTTTTCTTCATTTCTTGTTTTCTCAGCATAATCCAAGAAGAAGTGTGTATTGCTGCAGGGTCTGTTCCAGTAGACATGCTCTGAAAACAGCTACTGAGCTGCCTTCTTTAGGTGGTCTGTAAATCACAAAAGTCCTTAGCTCCTGGGCTGCTCAGCACTGCCAAGGCTAGGAGAGATCCGGGTCTTTAGGGAATTTATGCAGGAAAATTCAGGAAAAAACCTTGCCAGCCTCGTAGGTCTTATGAAAGAGGAGAAGAGTTTGCCTCAAACCAGCAGCTGTTGGGAAAGTTCATTGGTGCTGGCACTGTTAAGTGGAACAAGAGTTTTTATTACTTCTCTGTTCAATTCCTTATTGATACAGTAAAGAGTCATGTTGGGTATTGGCTCTAAACATCTCTTAAATCCCACCGAAGAACATGACATAGTATCAGCTAGGTGTTGTTGAGAAAGATCAGTGAATATAAGCAGAAGTCAAAGCAGGAGGAGTAAAAACTGAGAAGAAATGAAGATGGTGAGAAAAAGTGAAGGAACAAAAAACTGATGTTTTTTTGTTTTTCCCTGGAAAGGTCTGCTTTGCCAGGAAAACTTTGTGCTTATGATAATAAATTCATGAAAATATAACACTCCCTTATAGAATGGTGTTTTGAATGGTATCAGCTGTATATGAAAGAAACCAAAATGCATTTCTGAAACCTCTGTAACCTATTAGAGAAATGTGTTTTGTAGTTTCAGATCTTGGTTTGTAGCATGAGATCTAAGTCTTGGGAAAAAGATTCTTCAGAGACTCTGATTTCAGCTTTGAAGAAACAGTGGCAACTGGGAGGCCACAGAGCAGAACCAGAGAAGAATGAAAGCTCTGGAGATAAGACAATTCTGTCATGGTCTGTATTACTAAATCACAAACTTACAGAAACACGCAGTAAGAAGAATGCACTGAAGACATTCAGAGAAAATCTGAGAAGCACGCCCATACTGAAGCTGCAAGAAGCAGAATACACTTGGTGTGGAAGATATCATAGCATGTACCCTGTGGACAGAACTGTTGCATCTGCAAGAAACTAATGCAAATGCCCACAGACAAGATTGCCCATCCCTCTAAGGAAACAGAGTAAGCATGCATGCGTTTTCCACATGGATGCAAGTTTCTGTAGCACACCCTGAAGCAATGCAAAACTCCACGAACATTTAAGAGACTTTTCTTCAGCAGCCATCAGCATTTATTTGTGAGAACTGCTTAAAAGAGATTGAATGGATGGAATAGTGGTCGGAATAAGAATGAAAAACCTACAACATACTCAACACAGAGGTCTTTTGGAAAGGGTAGATCTAAGGGTAAATGGGCTGCTGAGAGGCTGGGACATCCTGCTTTGAATCAGCTGTTGTTCATGAAGTCCACTGGCACTTGTACCTACAAACACGGGATACAGAGAGCCCTTACTGTTCCTTGCTCACTTACCTATTAATTTTTCTCTAGTGACCTAAGGAAGTCTTCCTATGTGTTCTGGCACAGGTCCTTCATCACCACCCAAAAAATGTCACCTAGCCCACTCTATCCCATTCAGCGTGATGGTGAGGTCCCCAGGCTGGCAACCACCGGTGCCCAGCTGGGAGCAGTGTGGTTGAGCACCGTGTGCTTGAACGACCAAATCCTGCTGAGGGCAGGGGGGTGCCTTGGCAGAGCTCCCCATCCCGTGGTGCCTCTTCACAACACAGCATTGGCCCAAGCCGATGTACAAGCTTGCCCAGAGCTAGCTTATGGAGCCCTAAAAATGCCGTCAGACTCCGTACACATCCTCGCAGAAACACTCATTTGTAAGCAAGCCTCAGTGGCAGTGGGGAAAGAGGAGTCTGTGAGCCAAAATTTGAAAGCAGCACTAAGTCTCTTAAGTCTTGTCTAGTCCTCTGGGGATCTAGCGTAAAGTGCTTTCAAGCTAGCTGTGTGAAATAAGTAGCAGTAAAAATCCTTGGCTGCATTTTTCTTTTTATTTTTTTGTTACTTTAGTCTTTGTTATTTTTGTGAGATTGAGGTGAATTGAGTTTTACAACTTGCTTCGGCCAGAAAATGTTTCCTTGCTTTTTTTTTTAATAGTAAATATTGCACTTAGATGAATTCTGAATAAAATGTTGAATTTAAGCATCTGAAAAAAACACTTAGCTTTGAAATTCAGTTCACTACAAATGCACACCTCTAAAGGCCAGCATTTGTCTCACTAACAAACATGTGTTTCAATTTTTCTGTTGAATGAAATTGGATTAAATTTGGGGGAAAAAAATCTAGTAGTTTAGCCATGAATGCATCTTTCTGCCCTTGAAAGAACTGATGTTGAATCAAAATAGGTATTATCCATACATCCATTCATGTAGTGCAAAATTTGCCTACATAAAATGGTCACAGGACAGCCCAGCCAAATGATTATTCCTCAGACTCTCTTTTCTTGCTGGCATCCCTGAAAACAAAATGCTGTTCATATAAATGTTTATGGAAACCTAATTTGATAAAAGCAAAAATGCAGGTTCTTTTCTCCGGGCTAATTTTATTTGGAGATTCTGCTGCCTTTATTGCTGAGGAGTACTGTAAACAGCTTGACTAGTCTCAGAGAAATGAATGTGTCTATTCAACAGCAAGGCTCTAATTAGTGTGAGTAACTGGGAGAGAATCTGGACCTTACAAATTTGTTTTTTCACTCTACATCCATTTTGTTGCATCATGTTGTTATTCATGGCTGGAAATATTTTCGACATTTACATTAGTGACGTCAAACCACAAATTTAGTCCAAATTCTTTGAATTTAGTGAAATCACTTCCATTTACTTTTGTGGGAATTCAATTAGTTCTAATGAAAGTATATGAAAAACCTAAATGTTTTCTTTGGAAACCTTTTTCTTTGGAAAGGAGGGAAAAGATAGCATCTTTTCTCTTGTGTACTTGGTGTAGTTTAAAAAAACTTATGAGCAAAATCAATTTAACTTTGGCCGTTACCAACTGAATCTCATATTTGGTGGCATACAATTTTGGCAGAAATGTAAGTGAGTTTATAGTGAGTTTTACCAGTGCCTCTAAGAAGGCTAGGATTCTAAACACTACAGAGGAGCTTTTGGTCATAGTCTTTATAGGGATCTCCTTTCATCTGATGAAAGTACCATAAAACAGATTTAGAGCTTTGTTTTCTTTATCTTCTCTCCAGTTCATGCATACAGTAATTAAGAAGTATTTTTCTTGAGAGGTTCAATTATTGTCATGCGTTATCTGTAATAATTAGTCTTTTTACTTAAAGCAGCATTGAACAACAAAAAAAGAGCCCTACAGATAACATTATGAAGTATGGCCAGACACTGATGCTTGCCTTCTCATAAAAGGGAATGTAAATGTGTGCATTCACTGAGATTGATAATTATATTAATGACATAATTACCAAGAGAACATGCCGAATCTCATTGCTGAATGTTTCTGCAACTTTTAATGATGATTCACTTACTAACGGAGCAAGCTCTTAGAAGTACATAAATATCAGATACAATTTGTCCATTGAGCCTTTGAACTAATTCAAAAGGTCAAGCTTTAATGCAGGCTGCTTTCTTACAAAACAGTTGAGTAAAATATACAAGCAGTAGATACTCATTTTCAGTGTTTGTTTCATCAGGCCATGCAACATGAGATGGGTTTTTTGAGAAAGCAAATTAGTGTGTGGTCTGCTATTTGAAAAGTGAGTAAAATAATCCCTTGCAGAAAAGCACAACAGGTTTCAATTTAAAAGAAGAAAGAGCTTTTCTATGGACATTTGGACCCTCTTATTAGCTTAATAGATAATTATAATTAGAATTCCAAAGATGAATATAAAACACTGTAACACCGACAATGATGCCTTCAATGTCTAACCAAAAATTTAATTTCTACAGAGCATTATTAATTTCACTTTTTTTAAAAAACATGCTAAGATTCTTAGATTGCATACAAATTAGTGCTGACTCTATTTATATGGTTAATCAAAAATACTACAGGCAAAGAGCAAGACTGGGACCTCCTGCGTTATCAAGTTCACTTCTATTCAAAGGCAGGCAGGCCTGTAAGACAATATATGTTGATGTATCTGTCAATTCAAGGAAAATCTAATGGAATCTATACATAATTTGTTTTAAGCAGCAATACTGACATCAGTTGGTTTGAAACACAGCACAAAGCAGTCTTCATATTTCCTACTCCAGTTGAATAAATATTCTTGAGGGATTACCAACATCTTTGATGTTATTGCCCTGAATTCAGAGATTGGCACTGTGTGATTCACACTTTGCTGAAGCTGCAGAAATTCTGCTTTCTGAAAGTCTGCCCAGCGACTTACATACAGCTGGTTGGTAATTTTCTCCTGCTTTTCTCTCCCACGACAACTGTGGACTTATCAAAAGGACACTTTTTCCTGTAAAAGCGTGTGGCTTTCGTCACTCCTATTGCCTTGCCTGTTTCTCTGACACTTGTATCATTCGGGTCTCAAGAATCCGGGCTTCATGAGTGAAGGGCTGACCAGGGCTCCCAGGCACCCCAAAGTGTGTCTGACAGCTGTGGCCAGGTCTCAGCTGGCAGCCACAGGGGCAGGTGACTCAGTTTAGTTGCTTTCTTATACTCACTGGGTTAAGCTTGTTTGCAGCCGCTTTCCCTATGGGCTTGGAAAATAGATTACTGTGCTGGTTTGGAGCTCTGCAGACCCTGTGAACTCTTTTTCATCTAGTCCAGTATTCTGTCTCTAAAAATAACTATCTCCTATGAAAACAGGGCAGGATAAACTCTCCCTGTGACTTGCTGGTCCTCCCTTGAGTCCCCCTGAACTAAGTAATGTTTTCTCTGGCACAATAAATGTTGTATCTGGGGGAAAAAAATGGTAACCATAAACAGATGCCTAGGGAAGACTAAGTAGAGCAAGCTTAGATGGTACTTCTCAACAGTTTTCCCATCTTGAGTCACTTTCAGCTAAGGAGATTTCCTGAGCCTACTATGATTTGCATGTTTGGTAACCCACAAAATTTTTCTCTTCCAAGACGGGTCTCCCCTTGAACTGTGTTGAAATTTTTGCACCCACAAAACCCTTTGGCTCCCCCTGTACTCGGCACTGGTGAGGCCACACCTTGAGTACTGTGTTCAGTTTTGGGGCCCTCACTCCAGGAAAGACATGGAGGCACTGGAGTGTGTCCAGAGAAGGGCAACGAAGCTGGTGAGGGGCCTGGAGCACAAGTCTGATGAGGAGCGGCTGAGGTAACTGGGATTGTTTAGCCTGGAGAAAAGGAGGCTGAGGGGAGACCTTATTGCTCTCTACAACTACCTGAAAGGAGGTTGTAGCAAGGTGGGTGCTGGTCTCTTCTATCAAGTAAGTAGTGAAAGGATGAGAGGAAATGGCCTCAAGCTGTGGCAGGGGAGGTTTAGATTGGATATTAGGAGAAACTTCTTCACCAAAAGGGATGTCAGGCATTGGAACAGGCTGCCCAGGGAAGTGGTGAAGTCACCATCCCTGGAGGTATTCAAAAAGCTTGTAGACAGGGCACTTCAGGACATGGTTTAGTGGGCATGGTTGGTGGTTGGACTCGATCTTAAAGGTCTTTTCCAACCTAAATGATTCTAGGATTCTATGAAGTCAACAGAGTGGCTCTCTGTTGTCTGAAGAGCCACGTCCTTTTATTTGTTTTGAACCTGGTTTCTGCTAGATCCATTTGACCATCAGTAGTTCTTGGTTGGGAGGGATGATGAACAGTTGACCTCACTCCATCCTCTCAGTGCTACACATGCTTTGGTTGACACCATCACTTCTCTGAGTAACCTCTAAAAGGTCCTTAGCTGTTCCCTCTGTGGAAGCAGCCCTAGGTCTCCCTTGGAAGTACTTCTCTGTAACTCCCTTGAACAGTGCCATGTCGTTCTAGTGCTGCGCAGTAAGATTTAATCTTTTAGCTGTCCCTTTTGGTTTCTTTCAAACAAACTCCCTCATCTTGCCATGGTTGTATTTGAAGCTGAGCATGGCTGTGGTCAATCTGTATAGAACCCTGTTGAGATAGTGACCTATGAACCTCATGCCCACTGGAAGCAGCACTTCTAAACCCGGTGTTTTGAACCTCATCCTGGACATATCTTGGCATCAAGTTAAGGATGCCACTTCCTCTTGTGCACTCAATCAGCAGTCACAGAGAGCACCTAAATATTTCAACTGTGCTTCATGCTCCCCTGTGACATTTGCCCAATTAGGATGGGGGTAATTGAAGTAATCAAATAAAGTTGTGTTTTTTGCCCTTGCTGCCTCTGACCTGATCTGTCTCTGCACATTACTGTCCGTGCTGCTGTCCTGATTGGGCCATCAATGATATAGACCCAACACTATATTCTCCCTGCTGAGGCCCCAGATTTCAATCCATACAGATTTGGTGTTCCACGCAGATGAACCCATACAGACTCCATTGAAGCAGCTAGGGTGTTAATATGATTTGACTTTAAGCTCTCCTTAGCATATAGTACTAAGCTGTCACTGGCACAGTTCCTTCCAACTTTCATAATATAATGTCCTGTTGATCGCCTTCCCCTACCAAGTTTTCCATGACCAGAGCTTTCACTGGGAGACTTTCATGGTTTAACTGCAGCCAGCAACTCAGCACCACGCAGCCACTCGCTCACTTACCACCACCCTCCCAGCGGGTGTGGGAGAAAATCAGAAGAAAAGTAAAACTCATGGGTTGAGATAAAGACAGTTTAATTGGACAGAAAGGGAAAAAATAAAAAAATAACAACAATAATAATAATAATAAAATGACATTAATAATAATAAAAGGATTGGAATATACAAGTGATACACAATGAAGTTGCTTACCACTTGGCGACTGATGCCCAGTCAGTTCCCGAGCAGGGATCCCCCCAGGCCAACTCCCCCCAGTTTGTATACTGGGCATGACGTCACATGGTATGGAATACCCCTTTGGCCAGTTTGGCTCAGCTGCCCTGGCTGTGTTCCCTCCCAGCTCCTTGTGCCCCTCCAGCCTTCTTGCTGGCTGGGCATCAGAAGCTGAAAAACCTTGACTTACTCTAAACACTACCCAGCAACAACTGAAAACATCAGTGTGTTAACATTCTTCTCATCCTAAATCCAAAACATAGCACTATACCAGCTACTAGAAAGAAAATTAACTCTATCCCAGCTGAAACCAGGACAAAGCCATGCATCCTGTTTCCTAGATTTCTTCTACCATTTGTGCAGAAGTGGATATACTGCTGGTTTGGGTCCTTTCTTGGCATTGTATTTAAACGACAATCTGTTTGTTTTCCATTTCCTATTTCATGGGTTCCCAAGTTGCCGTGGGCCTGAGTTCCTCTGTGTGGGACAGAACTAGGCTAAAAGCCAACATTTTCGGGCAATCAGTGTGTTCTGATGTGAACATATAACCTGCCAAGAACTGAACCTGAGCCTACGCGTCTGCAGAGGTAGCTGATCCAGGCTTCCTGCCACAAAGCTCAGAGTTTGTGAAGCCTGGTAACCCTGGCACTGAGCAAAGCACCCGATTCAATTTAAAATGACTGACTGCACAATCACAATTAAGATATGCAATTTAGCATAAAATAAGGCAAACTAGCATAAAATAACTGATTTGAATTTGTAATGGGATCATAGAAGGAATTAATTCCCCCTAAGAAAAAAGTATGCTTAAAGAACAAATGAGCAAAAAATTTTAAAGGGAAAGAAGTTAAAAGCCTTCCAGAGAAACCTCAGGTGACAGAAAAATGTTAGTGGAGCTTACAAAGAAAGATTGAATAGTTCAACACGTAGGATTTATTAGTGCCCAGGGATTTTTTAGTTCCCTATAGCAACAGTCCAGCACTGCCAATATTTGGCAGTCCTCTATCAGAGAATTTCTTCACTTTCTACCCTAAATCCTATGTGTCAGGTACATATCATTCAAACAGAGGAACAGGAAAAGCAGAGGAGTCTATTTACTTCTTTTGCCATATACACAAGCAGATTTTATGTCAGAAATATCAGATCAGGGGCAAAAATATTCCCAGGCAAATAGACCAAGTGCTGTCCTTAACAAGCCTCAGCAGAAAACAAACAGGTTGCACATACCATAGCACAGACCCTTGGAAAGGGATCCTAATTAGAGAAATTATAATGTTGGGAAATACAAATATATTGGGTGCAATAGGCTGCATAAAAAATATTAGCTCTTTTGGAGAATATTGATATGTCCAGGATTTAATTATAAAACTAGTCAAAGTAAATGCCTACATGTAAACTTGCAGGCATGCAAAATTAACTGCATCAGAGAGAAGAATAATTGCCTTTCTGCTTGGCATTTAAACTTCCCAATAGTGCATCTCTGTGTAGTGCCTAAGCAGGCTGATCAGGATCAACAGGTAAAATACTAAAGTTCATAATCATTTTGTAATGAATCAGATAGCTGAACTCAGAAGGCCTTCTGCCTCAATATGCACTTCTGTATTTTGCTTACAGGGAAAATTTTACTGCTAGAGATGCTAAGAATTTTTTTTTTTTTTTTTTGTGGAAAAAAAAAAAACCCCCCCCTTTTNNNTCCCCTCAGTTCTGGCCTCCAGTCCCAAAAGTGTCCTCCTTCCCAACCCATTGTTTTGTGGTTGGTTTCTATCCATCATTGTTCCAGGGTGATAACAGTCGCAAATGGGATTTACAGGAGTGGTCAGGGTTTGCTTAGCTCTGTCCCCACTGTGGTTAGTATGACCTTTACTGCTGATTTCAGCAGAACAAAGTTAAGACAACAATGATCTTTTGAAAATTTTGGATTTTTGCAAATCCAAGTTTACAATAGGAGGGACTTCTGCCAGGCTTCCTAGATACTGCAGGTCATTCTTTGGGAGTAAAATGAACAACTCATTTTCTTAATTGTCTCTCC
>VYZV01008217.1:24586-37291 GCA_013401275.1 Pandion haliaetus | reverse complement strand
CAAGGTTTGAGTAGATGCAGTGCTCGTCACTTGGTATGGAGGGGCCGCAATGCCCGTTGCCAATCTACCAATAGCAATCATCCGAGAGGAATTAGTAAGTGCCTCTGCCTCATGTCTTGATTTTTAGCTTGAACATGGGGACTATCATAACCTATCCATACAACTGGGTAAGAGAAAAGGAAGTGCTTAAAGCCTCACAGTGTTTCCCTAGAGAAAGCTCATCAGAAACTATTCACAGATGTAACAACTCCTTTATTATGGAGCTAAAAATCATGAGGGAGAATCAGAGCCAGTGTTGCAAACTGCATGTCACCATAGCAACTGCTATTTAGACAACTCATACTGAAGTCCAGTCTTTCTGTTCAATGATGAAAACTTGGGCTTCCAACAAAGTGCTTTCCCCTAGCATGAATCTTTCGGCTCAGTAAAATAAGGGGGAAGGAAATTAATGACAGAGAAGAGGTACATAGAGAGATGAGCAAGAAAAAGCAGAAAATAAGGTGACAGAACCAAAAGATGCATGTCTTGTCATTGGTCCCTAAGAATGCAATTGTTAAACTGTGTGTCTACATGCCATTCCCATTCTATTACTCTAGGCTGCAGGACCATCAAATTTGAGCTGCCTCTTTAACAGAGGCTGTATCTTCTGACTTTGTCATCTACAATTGTCATAGGTGCACACTGCAAGGAGGTAACTAGTGAAAATGGTGAGGGGGCAAGTTGATCCCCCATAACTCCATTACTGCAATAACTGACCTTTCAATATTACTTATTGCACTTAGCCAGTTTATTAACTATCTGTGGTGGATTGGCCTTAGCTGAATGCCAGACTCCGACCAGCCACTCTCTCATTCCACCTCTCAACAGGAAAGGGGAAAAAATAAGATGTAAAAGCTTAAGGGTTGAGATAAATACAGGTAGTTCACTCACTAATTACCACCACAGGCACAACAGACTCAGCTTGGAGAAATCAATTTAATTTATTGTCAATTAAAAATAGAGAAGGATGGTGAGAAAAAAAGACAAAAACTAAAACACCATTCCCGCACCTCTACCCTTTCTTCCCAGGCTCAACCTACTTTCTTCATTTTCCACTCCTTTATATCCCCCCCTGTATGGCACAGGGGAAAGGGGAATAGAATCCTTAACAGCTCCTCTCTGCTGCACCTTCCTCCTTACACTTTTCCCTGCTCCAGCGCAAGTCCTCCACAGGCCACGCTTCCTACCAGAAAACCTGCTCTAGCATGGACTCTCCACAGGCTGCAGCTTCCCTCAGGGCACATCCACTTGCTCCATTGTGGCATCCTCCGCAGGCTGCAGGTGGATATCTGCTCCACCATGGACCTCCACAGGCTGCAGAAGGACAACCTGCCTCACCATGGTCTTCCCCACAGGCTGCAGGGGAATCTCTGCTCTGGCACCTGGAGCACCTCCTCCCCTTCCTTCTTCACTGACCTTGGTGTCTGCAAGGCTGTTGCTGTCATGGTTTCTTCCTCATTTCTCTCTCTCCCACAGTTGCTGTTCAGTGTTCTGACCCTTTCTTACATATGTTTTCCCATAGGCACCATCAGCTTGGCTGAGGCCTCAGCTGTGTCCTGCAGTGGGTCTGTTGGAGCCAGGCCAGCTGGCTGGAACCAGCTGTATCTGTCAGTATGTGACTCCAGCCTCTCCTCTCAGAGACCAGCCCTGCAGCCCCTAGCTACCAGCACCTTGCCAAGGACACCCAAAGCACCATCTCACCAGTTTTGCATTAATTCCTTCATTCCTCACCTTAAAGGATAAATTTTCCTGAGGCACTGAATGAAATTATTTACTTAAATCTAGCTAGATAATATTTACTGCATTTCTTTTGTTCAAGAAATGAATTATCTTATCAAAAAAATATATCAGGTTAGTCTGGCATTGTAAAGTCTAACCTTTGATAAAAATGTTGTATTTTGTAACATTTTCCATTTTTCTCCATGTCCTTGATTACTGTCTCCTTCAAAAACTGTTGTAAGACCATGCATAGACCTGAGTTCTGTAGTTGTCTACACCTCTCTTTTCTGGTTTTGTGAATAAATGCCATGTTTTTCAGTTCTTGGATACCTGCTCCAGAGGAGACAGATTCATAGCTGTTTTTAATACCACAGGCTAGTCTTTTTAGCAACCATTGTTTTGGAAGAGTGGTTATCTGCTCCTCTTTCACTCTCCCCTGCCTCATTCCCTGAAAAGCAGAGTATAAATTATTTCCAACTCAGCTGTGGACACTTTTGTTTACATATTTCCTTCTAGGGGAATAATTACTGTCATATCTTACCTTCTTAATGAATATTGACGTTAATTATTGAGCTTGTATTCAGGCCGTATGTCAGTGTGGAGTGGTTCCACTTTTTTCCTTTGAACCTTTTTTTACTTCCCCACATGAAGAAAATAATAAAATTGTTCTTGGAAAGAAGTAGTTGTAATGACCTTTTACCCATATGTAGTTTCCTTGGTGTCACTGTCTTCAACAGCCTGTATTTCTTCTTATTACTGTTTTCAAACAGATGATTCATCTAGGTAGCCCCTCTTTTCATACCAGTCTCATTTCTTGCTTTAGGAGACAGGTTCCAATATTGAATATAATTATGTGTTTCTTTACCCTTAAATCTCTTGAACTCTCCTGTTCAAGAATAATCTTTTCAGTGTAATCATTGTCAAAAGATGATTTGCTTAATTTATCAGAATATAACCTTTTACAAACACTTACATAAATAAAAATAACAAAACCTTATGTATAACTGTCCTGTTGCTTAAAATTAAACCAATCAGCTCAAGACTTCTTCATCTGAGAGCATTTTTCAAGCAGGGCTATTATGAGTTTTTTTTGCTAATTACTGGAATATATCCAAAATATCATCCAGGTGAGTATGTGGTGCTGAAATCTAACAGCTATCATTCCTGAGAGACTTCTGCATTGGAGAGTGTTTGCATTGCATAACACTTCTATTACTACTATTTTTTATCATCAGTTAATAGAGTTCTGAATCCCTATCCTAATCTGAGCCTAGGAAACTGAAAGTGATGGGGGATATGACTACTTTTATAAGTGCATTAAAGTAATGTGGCAAAGTTTCATGGCTCAGGATTAGAATAAGTTTTCTAACTGTCAGAGAACTGAAATTCTAAAATGGATTTTAAAATAGAATAATAGGGATCCTAAACTATCTCAAGATAAAGTTAATAAATTAATGGAAAAAATGTAGGAAAAGATAAGGAAGATGTTGGGACTAGAAATAAAATTTGGGAATTTATTATTGCCAAATTTGATATATTTGGTGACACTGAAAACTGTTGTGAAATACTTAAAAAGGTCTGAAAGTACCCCTGATCACAATACGTGGTTACTTGCATTCAATGAATCTTGCATTTTAGAATATTCTCTTCTTTAAAAAAAAAGCTATCAAAAATAAATCCTGTAAATTTAATTATGAAAATGTTTAGATTTTATTCTCAGTCTTTCATTTGTTGCAGCAATTCTCTTTTGTAAGATAACATTGACATTTGCTCTGTAAAACAAATCTTTTCCTCATCCTCCAAATTCGACTATTTAGTAAAATAATTCAACGAACTACTAAACTGTTATATGAAAAAAAGTGTGTCTAAGAGAACACCTCTGCAACACTTTGGTAATCTTGTCCACAGGTATAATTATCACAACATCCAGTGAAAAATTCCTATGGGAAGTTTTTACTTACCTCTGCCCAGCTAATAGAAATAGCTTAGTTTTGTTTGGATGAGTCTGAGCCTATAACATGACTTAATACTATAGAAAGAAAAAATGAAAATTGGAAAAAGGGATTCAAGACCACAAGGCTAATAACTGTTCAAGTGAGGTGTCTCTTCAACTCCACATATCTACAGTAAAAATAGTTCAAATTTGAATTTTATTAATTGTCTGTTTATTTCCAGTGATATTTAAAAAGAAGAAAAAAACCCCAGCAACCCAAGAAGTGAAGGTAGAAACTGTAGGAGATAGAGGGCCAGTAGCAAAAAACCTAAAGACGTTGAATTAAGCTATAACATTGCCACAAAACAAAGAAAAAGACAGTACCAGTCACAGAGGTAGGAAAATGGGAAAAGGTTAGTTGCAGGAAGAAATTTTAATAGAAAAGTATGTGATATTTTAAGCATATAAACATCTCTCTAAAGTTGTAAAAACCTTAACTTCTAACTGGATAGGATCCTTCAAATTGAATTAGTTATAACAAAGTTCTGTTCAAAATAATTCTTTCTGAAATTTTCAGTCCACAGAAAATATTCTTTTTCTGTACTATTCAGCATTTTTTTCCTCTTCTAGTTAAACTAATTGTGAACATGACCTATGTCCTTATAGATTCAGTATAAAGAGTTAAAGAATAACACTGTGTGTGACTAAGTTTACCCTGGCTTTCTCTTCCTGATAAAAATACTTTTTTTCTATATTAAAGAGGGTTTTATGATCTTCATGTTTTCTGACCATCACAGCTGTAATGCTAAAAGTGTATATCAATTTACCATTGTTCTCTTTTATTGCTATACTGAGATGACTCAACATTCATTCATACATATCAAACTTAAAGGAGGTCTACTGGAAAGATGGAGAGGGACTCTTTATTAGGGAATGTAGTGATAGGATGAGCAGTAATGGTTTTAAACTAAAAAAGGGTAGATTTATATTAGATGTAAGAAGGAAATTCTTGACTGTGGGCGCGGTGAGGCACTGGAACAGGTAGCCTGGAGAGGTTGTGGATGCCCCATCCGTGGAAGTGTTCAAGGCCAGGTTGGATGGGGCTTTGAGCAACCTGGTCTAGTGGAAGGTGTCCCTGCCTGTGGCAGGGGGGTTGGAACTATATGATCTTTAACATCCCTTCCAAACCAAACCATTCTATGATTCTATTATTATAAACCCCATCTCCTCCAACCTTTCTTCCCTCCCCCCAGGTAATTAATCCATTTTGCAATAATAATACTACTAATCCCAATCCCAATCCTAATCATCATCATCATCATCCATTCATGTTTGAGTTTATCCATTAGGCTAGTAAGAAAGAGCGCTTCATCTAAAAACAAGTTCTATGAAGAAGAAAAGTAAACCACCAGTCTGTTACAGAACTACTGAGACATCTTTAGAAAAATAACAAGGGATTTACACTGAATTTAATGGGAGCTGTGAAAAGCAGTGCTTTTGCCTACTTCACTCTTCAGTGGACAGCAATTGTCATCTATTTCTATTTGCCTGAAGTTGTGAAATAGAGTTGAAAAGCAAAACAACTGATTTCATTTCTCTAGCTCAGGAACTATCACTGTTTTTTTTTTCTTTAAGCTTTATCCAGTGCACATGAATATGAATGATTGGGGAGTCTTCATACAGGGGGATGTGCAAAATAAAGAAAGTGTAAATGTCTGCATCAGACATGGATTTATAAAGACTGATTGAAATTGCTTTTGCATAAACAAGTCATATTAACAGTTATTACTATAGGGCCTCATTTGCGCTTTCTCTGTTCATAGGGAACATTTCTTCCTTGAATGGATCTGCTGCCTTGCTAAACCATTAACATTTGTCAGATGGTGAGATTAGACTCCTAACAACTTGCAGATGACATTCAGCCATAGCAAACCCTCTTTGGTTGTTGACAGTTTGTCTAATAAGTGTGTATACTGCTGACATTTAGGCAAGAAAATGTCTGTGAAATGTGTATTCTTACAGAACGTAGCTGAAGCTGATCTTAAACTTTCTGAGGCTTGGGTTTTGGTGGGGTCTTTGTGTGTACATACATATTCTTTGTAGTTTGCTTGCAAACTTTCACAAGCAGAAAGGTTATGCTCTACCTAGTCCCTCAAAAATATAAAAAGTGTTGATGTATAAGTTATATTTAAAACTGAATTTTCAGAAGACTGTAATGAATTATTAATACTGAATATTTTGCCTCATTTTCTGTTCGCAAATTGTATTTGCAAAGATATTGTTCTAATAATATTTAGCTTTCTTCTCAATATAATTTCTGCAAATAACTCCTTCTTGTAAACAATTCATTTGAAACTTTTTATGTATATGAAATTTACGTCTCTTTGGAAAGATTACACACATTTCAGTTTCCAGATTGGGATGGTTCTAAATCAGGAGTCTACAATATGTGTTTAAAATCCATTGTTTTGAAATATATTTCAGCTAGCAACTTCTTGCTTGCACTTTTGAGTGGAAAAATATCTGCAAATGAATCAGGCTCACTGAAAAACTCCAAATGATTAGGGGAAATATTTACTCAAAATTTGCACTGACATTTAATGTCAACATACGTCCTCCACTTCAAAAATGAAATGGCAAATATTAGGAAGGAGGATATATTTTCCTCAATTCTCAGAAATTTAATTTTGTAATGAGTAATTTTAGTAATTTCTATTTTTCTGTAAAATCTATAAGAACACTTTCCTTAGGGTCAATTTTTATAAAGTGCAGATTGTGGCAAAAAAGAGTAGCAATCTGTTTTCCTCCACAAAAGCATGTTGATGTCCACATAAACTAATTTACTATAGTCAGACACAGGTATATTAACTAAAAATTATCAAATATTCACTGATTAATTATTTTGTCATTTTATCTCAAGATGCTTCGTAAATTGTTCCTATGACAGGTGCTTTTGAAATTCCACAGTAAAGTTTTTAACATGTTTCTTTATTGCTATGCTTAAAGCTTACTTTATAGAAACTTTTTTTTCTTTGTAGCTTTTCCCCTAAACAAATAATTCCAAATATCAGCTTTATCTTGTTGTATGAATTTCAATCCATAATTAATTTTTTTTCCTGTTTACTCAGATAATTTTTTACTTTTAGCAATTTATAGCTTGATTAACACAGAAATCCTAAGGTATAAGCTAGGAAACTGACTTAAAGGTATCAGTTTAGCATTAAATGCCCTTGTGAGCTTCAGAAAAACAGAGAAATTCAGAGAGAATTTCAGTTAAACAGGTTTGTCAACAAAATTTTCAAATTTCTCTTCATGCTCTGTGAAATTCCCACTATCCTCCTACTTCTGCAGCAAACATCTCTATCTCAGTGTAAAAAAATCAGCAAATTACTTCTGGACTAAGTAATGTTTTAAGAAGAAAATCAATAAGTTAAAATCAATACTATTTAATATTGGCCATGTAACCCTGGATACATTTTCTTAAATTCATTACAGCCTATTTTAAAAACAAATTGCTTGAAAGAAGATGTTAGAATCTGCTTTTCTAAGCATGATATGACAAAGTGGATTTCAAGATTGTGTTGTTGCCATGATGTTTTGGCTTTTGGGCAACTATGGAGTAGGAACATAGTTAGGAAAGGACTGGAAATCAGATGACTGAAACTTGACTGACAGGTTGCTTAAGGAGTGGACAAACTGTCNTGTCTGTGTGGTAATGGCCAGATATGCCATCACCACTGGTTAGGTGCACAACACAAATAAGGAAAAACAAGGGAAAACCCTTCTGCCACCTAAAAAGATAGTTATAGCTTCCACCTGCACAAATGTTTAATTTACCCTGAGGGTTTGTCATTTTATTGCAAATGAGTGTAGCCATTATGCATTATTGAACGAAGGAAGAAATTTTTGACTATTTTTGACTATATTAAATGCAAGAAAGGAGTGGCCTTCAAGTGTAGATTTGTATCTCCTGTTTGAGTGACTGATTTGGTCTAGGTGGGAGCTGGAATGATATCTAAGATTGTGGCTCGCAAAGGTCTTGCTATTTTAAAAAGTTTCATGTGCAGGTGTGGTTGTGGCTTCAGAAACTGTTTAGTAAACAAGTAATAGAAGATGATAGCATGAGTGTCCTTTTTTGACATATAGCAATAGAGCAGCAAATTAAGTACCACATTAACATTCAAATGAGGATGTAAGGATCACACTGTAAAAGGAATACTAACGTTAATTGGCCATCAGTAATCAAATACAACGGTTTTGGAAGGAAAGAAAACACCAGGGGGAAAAAAAAAAAAGGAACAGCTAGGAATAAACCAAACACTTCTGAACCACTTCTGAATTATCAAGGTAATGGATACAAATTATTTGTGGAGGCTAATAACTTATCCTTCCAAAAACGTGTGGGATCAAATCTCCTTGTGGGGTGAGTCATTCCAAAGATTTTTCTCAGTTGGTGTTCCCTGTCATCACCAAATATAGGCCAAAGTACTAATCAGGTATAAATATTCAGGAGCTTATCCTGAAGGCTGATACTGCTTTTGCACCCCACTTCATCATCACAGCAGCTGCGATCTTCTGGTGCTCCACACCACACAATTAAATCTTCCACAATGGAGACCAGATAAAGGAAAGGCAGGAATGAGCTACTTATGAGGAAAGTTAGCACCATTGTTTCTATCTTTGTGGCAGCTGTTTGAGATTCAGGAAAGGTTTGGACTGTGTTAAAATGACATTAAAGGAGAACATGTAGTGTTGGGTACTAGCAAAATGTAACAAGGTTTCTCAAGTGCTCTAAGCTGTAAAACCTCTCCTCTGTTAACTGAATGCTCCTAAAAGCCATTGTGTCTACTTCTAAAGTGTTAAACAAATGAATTGTTTTCTCTCCTGTGGAAAAATTTTCCATTTTGGGAGCAGGTCGACTTACTTGCAAGTGCATTGACTTGTCTCAGCAAAGACTTCAGTTCATATTCTCAAGCATACATCTGTTAGTGCCCCATTGGTTGTTTATGTATATGCTGCAAGATGCAAGTTTGTCAACTAGAGCTGGAAATAATAATTTTCTTTTCCAATGCTTACCAGCTGTTGGCTAGACACAAAAAAGAGATTTCTCCTCAGTAGTTGGACTTTCTTTCTGTCTGTACAAAACATTAGGGATGAAACTGCCTGGCCACAAATAAGCTGGAGAAAAGCATATGCTGGGATTTGGTGGCCTGCATTTAAAAAATTAGCAATTTTGTTAATCACTTTCCACCATTAATACTTACCATTTTGATACTTTTTTCCTTTGTTAAGGTGTAAAGAATAAAGGGTTTGGTTCTCTTACAGAGGAGTAATTTGTATGTCATATCAGTGGGCATCAGCAATTATGAATGTGGCATGACAAAAAAAATCTCATTCTGTTCTCTTGCTTGCAAATATTGGATAGGTGTTGATCAGAAGCGCTTAGAAGGAAAATTTAAGGCAAACCAGACAATCAAAGCCACAACCACATGCATATATATATGTCTGTGGAGAAGGGGAAAAAAAAGGGTAAATCTTAGTTTTATAGACTTATTAAATGGCAGGTGCCAAGACACTGATATCAAGGTGCTAGTAGATATTTGCAGGTGTTTTGCTTCCCATGATTCGTTACACAGGATATCGTGGGTGGTTGGAGCATGACATAAGCAGTGATATTCTGGAGAAACCTGAACAGCTGCTACATTAGAAATAGCAGGTTTAGTACATCAGATCTTTAGCTATTCCTGATTATTTCATTCAGCTTTGTGTTTGACATTTGAGCTAATATTGTCACAGCAGACTTGAAGGAAGCACTTGAAGTTCTTGTCTGTAATTATGCTGGGGTAGAATCATATCAAGCTGAATCACTAATTTGCCACTGGAAGTATGTTATTTTCAGATAAAATGTTGCAGCACATTTAACAAATATTTGCATAAGAAACATAGGTTGCAAAGGATGAGAGAACAGTGTCTAAATGTGCTGAGCTGCTCTGTATGGAACAGGTATAGACCTTTCTACTCTGACATGAAGATCAGGGGAAGCCTGAAGCACTGTATAAAAAATTAAACTAGTATTTCTGCTTTACTCTGTACTCAATCCTAATCTTAGTTGAAGGTCTGGTCAAAGAATGCTCAAGTGACCACTGAGGTGGCCAGTCAGGCCCAGGCACACCCTTATTTTTTTAGCCCCTGTCTATCTGGACCCAGCCCCCTCAATCCTCAGCAGTGGAAATACTCAGGTTGCCTATTTTGATGCTGTTCCTAGGGTCTATTCCTAGAGCATCAGCTCCTGTCTCTTCTAAATTTACCACTGGTTTTAACAGAGCAGCAAATCAAATTTGAGCAACAAATACAAATGCAGGCATCTGGCCTGAACTAATGCCGCTGTTAAAACACATCCTTGTACCTGCTTTATCCCACCTCTCTGTCAGTGCCACTGTAACCTCAAGGTTGTCTCTAAGCACAGCTTTGCTGAGCAACCCTCTTTAGTCTCCAGAGTGAAGGTAGCGTATGCAGCCTGATGGCTTCTGTACTCCCTTTCACCTTTTTCAGCTTTAGCTATTTTTGGGGGCTTTTTATGGTTAAACCATAACCTCACTTGGGGATCCCACTGAGCTGTTAAACTTCATGCCTAGAGATTCGTGACTTTGCCCTGTCACTCTCACTCTCGCCCCAACATGTCCCTGTGGAACTACTCTGGGGCCCATCTTGGAGAGGGTTTTAGTGCCAGCAGCCTTCAGCTACTGTTCCCCCCTAGATTCACTCCTAATCCTTGATTGTTTGTCTCTCAACTGCTCACACTCTTCAGCTCCAATCTCAACTGAAGCTTTATGTGACAGCCCCATTTCTAAACAAACCACTTCATTTCCAGACCCAAACCACACATGTTGTCCCTTTCAAAATTAGTACAAACTCTTACTCATCCATCATATATAATCTCAGGCTGTTCCTGAATTTGGTCCAATGACTATCAGCTCTATTTTTAAAAATAGCCATTCCATACTCTCTGATGTCATATGCGGCCCGAGAGTGACTCATCTTTATGACTGCAGTCCTTTATACGTTTCTGTATTCCAATGCTATGTATTTAATCTGCATACATACGGACATACAGGCAGAAGGGATTAAAATTTGCTGAAAAATGTTATCTACACCAAAACAAGACTGATAGTATTTGTTGTCAAAGAAGCAAACAAATATAAACAGTAAGAACATAATCTGAAATCCCTTTGTGACAATAACAGTGGTTAGTATTTTTTTTCCCCTTGATTTTAAATTGTAAACCTGAAGACAAAGGGAGGTCTTAAAATCAATTTTCAATTTATAGTACACAAATTGCAAGACACTTCACATTTGCGTCGAAATCATCTGTTCTTCAAGGGTAATTTTCAAGTGATTTTAGTTTTGTCTGCTTTTACTTTAAGAAGAGACTATAAACCATATCCCTATTAGGGATGCTTTTAAAATAAGAAAGATTCAATAGGCCTTTACAAAATAATTGAGTCATGTTCATAGTGAAATATTGTGTTTATTCAATGAAGTTGTGGCTTGAGACTCTTACATTAGCAGGAGTATACATTACTGTGTTATATAACAATAGATGATAACCTTGGATTTTAGGTAATTAATAATAATCTTATGAGAACTTTATATATTTTCTTATAATCATGATTATGAATAATCTCAGTCTTGTGGTTTTTATATAATCTATTTAAATTCAGGTTACATTTATTGAGTTATTTAACATCTCATAGATAAATCATGACTATCCATTAATTAAATGGAAAACACACAGCTATAAATCAGGTCTCTAGATTGGAGGAAACTTTGACAGGAACCTAAAAATACATAAAATTTCTCAATTAGGAAAAATCAGTGGTCCAACTGTATTTTTACAAATATTTAAATGAAGAAGTTCACAGATAAAGAGAAATGGGGAAATACTTTTAAAAACACACTTTTGTGTCAGAAATTAAGCTGGAAAAATTAGGCTGGTGAATTAGGTAGTCAGGGCATTAACTTCCAATTTTGTGTCAGTGGTTTGAATTTGTCCATTAACAGATTTCATATACCTCTCTGTGATAGAAAACTACAACTGTATAGTTCAGGAATATTTCATAAAAAGTCACTTTAAAAATCTTCATTTTCACAGTATTTAGGTGAAACTTGCTTTTCAAAGGGAAAGTTTATTGGTAACGTAAGTATATTGTATGCATTTTAGTTGAGCTTTCTTATCATTCTCTCCCATTCCCAAGTGAGAAAAAAATCTGCGTTTGCTTTTCAGTTTCAGTTTCCTTGGAGTAAAGGTTTTTACTCACTTTTGTGTTGTTTTCTTTGCTTCAGTCTGTGGCGCCACCAAAAATTGTTAAGTAAAATTGTCTCTGTCCATTGCTTACAGGGCAGAGGAGCCTTGTTACCTCAAAAAGAGGAAAGAATTTGAAAAAAATGGAGAGACATGCTTTCTTATTTGAGACAAATTTGTTCTGCATTTGGGAAATAATTGTTTCTCACTTCTGAGGCAGTCAATCTTATACTCATTATTAAATGGGGATTAGGTTTACAATAAATACACAGTTTCAGCGTCAAAGTGTCTTATAATTTGCATCTTAGACATTATAAATTGTTCTAAATCCACCAGTGTTGTGGATTTATGCTATTTCTTGCCAGCTGTGCTTACAGAGCAGTAGAGGGTCTTAAACCTTAAAATATGTTTGTTTATTAAGTGTATTGAGATATTTATTGTTTGTATTTAGATGAGATAGCCAAGATCATTGTCCCTTAATATTAGTCACCTAGTGGATTGAAAGGCACATAATCTAAGTAGTGGAGCATTGCAGACACAGATTAAATGATTTCTTTAAAGCACACAAGATTTGTGACACCTCGGTACTGAATCCAAACTCTTCAATACTAGAGCCAGGTAATGACTCCCATACCATTCTTTGTTTCTCTTTAATTGTAAGAAAAATATTTTGAAGTTATTAAACATTTAGAATTGGATATGTGGGACAAAT
>VYZV01008217.1:2478-20337 GCA_013401275.1 Pandion haliaetus | reverse complement strand
ATGCATTGATGAAGGAGAGGCTGTGGTCATGTTTCTGACTCTCAGCATAAAACTTAGGACCTCTGCAATTTAGGAACATGGGAGAGGGCCTTCTCAATTACCCACTGGAACACCCAGAGGTTTGTGCACTGAAGTGTCTAGGTTTGACACTGTTCTCACAATGGACACATTTTTTTATAATAATATAAACATAATGTAATAGAAATAGAATATAAACATAACTTAATAATATAATTTACAATAATATAGTTATAAAGATATTTATAATATTTATAATATTTTTGAGAAGTGTTGCAATATTAAGGGGCAATATACTTAGCTATAAAGAAATTGGTAAAGAAATTATGTGGACAGTTATTACTTCATTTGTGCTGATTTTATGTTCGTAGAGTATTATGGGTTTCCCTTACAAGCCAGATTTAGGTCATTTGTTTCAAATGTTATCTGTGAGACCATCTTTTAAGAGATGTGGCCAGGGTGGTGTGCTTCTACTGTACCTCTGTGCAAGGGTTTGTTACCTGGTACTTTTACCTTAGAGTTCTTTGCTGAAGTGTTTGACATTGTCTCAATGTCTTCGGCTCACAAACACTTATGACACGGTTCACTATTAGCTGAAGTGAATGCCACTGAATTATGGGTCATAAGCAAATCAGATTGGCTTACCACAAAGGTATGAAAGGACAAGTCAGTAACTTGAAGTTCTCCAGCTAACTTTTCATGATGTATTGCTACTAATCATGTACACAGCTAAGGAATCAAGTGATAAGGGTCCCAAACCTACAATCTTTTTTTTTTTTTTCCCCACTGTAACCTACCTGAACAATTCCAGAAAAGCATGGTTTGTCAGGAAGTTGTGAACAAACTTCCTCATGAGAAAGGGATGGCAGGACTTCAGAATTTCAGATTCCTGCTCATATGCTGGTGGAAGTAGGCTTGTATGGACAAACTTTCTCTTAAACCATCCTGACCTTCATTTTCTCTCTTCCAAACTCTGGTATGTTGTCCAAGTCTTTTTTGCCTGGTAAGTACTTCTGTTATTCCTGTAGTCCTTCAGTGTTGTATTTCTATTGCTCTTGGCTGCCCAGCCACTCCTCCTTTTTTTGACCACCTGGTCACCCGATGTCTGCTTGGGAGAAATGGGATCCACCTCGCTAAGGGGCTGCAAAGTTATTTTTGCCAGTAGGATGGCTAACCTGGTAAGGAGGGCTTCAAACTAGGAAGAACATGAGAAGGAGAGAGTTACCAGCAACCCTGTGAAGGACTGATAGACAGGGTTGATGAACAAAGGGTCTGGGATGATGGGACAGGAAGGGTGCAAAAAAATCAACAATGTACCCTTGATGGAAGTGGATCAGGTCAGGGAATACTGCAAACTGGACATACTTAATTCCATGGGCCCTGATGGGATGCACCCATGAGTGCTGAGGGATCTGGCTGATGCCATTGCAAGGCCGGTCTTGATAATCTTTGATCTGTCGTGGTGACTGAGAAAGTGCCTGAAGACTGAAGGAGAGAAAAAGTCACCCCCATCTTCAACAAAGAAAGAAGGACAACCAAGGAAACTACAGGCTGGTTAGGCTCACCTTGATTCCCAAGAAGGTAATGGACCAGCTGATTCTGGAAACCATTTCTAGGCACATTAAGGACAAGAAAATCATCAGGAGAAGTCAGCGTGGCTTCACTGAAGGGAAGTCAAGTGGATCGAAAGCTGGCTGAATGGCTGGACACAGAGAGTGGTGATCAGTGGCACATATTCCATTTAGAGGACAGTAACTAGCAGCATACCCTATGGGTAGGTTAACGATGATGTTTAACACCTTCATTAATAATCTGGATGATGGGGCAGAGTGTAGCCTTGGCAAGTCTGAAGATGACAGCAAACTAGGAGGAATGGCTGATACACCAGAGGGTTGTGCTGCCACCTAGAATGGACCTTGACAGGCTCGAAAAACGGTCCAGCAGGAATCTCATGGATTTCAAAAAGGAGAAGTGCAAAGCCCTGCACCTGGAGAGGAACAGCCCCATGTACCGGTGAATGCTGGGGGTTGCACAGCTGGAAAGCAGCTTGGCAGAAAAGGTCTTGGTGGTCATGTTGGACACCAAGTTGAACATGAACCAGTGATGTGCCTTCACGGCGAAGAAGGCTAATGGTATCCTGGGCTGCACTAGGAGGAGTGTTGCCAGCAGGTCAAGGGAGCTGATCCTTCTCTTCTACTCAGCACTGGTGAAGTCACACCTGGAGTGCTGTGTTCAGTTCTGGTCTCCCCAGTACAAAAGAGAGAAGGACTTACTGGAGAGAGTCCAGTGAAAGGCCACTAAGATGATTAGGGGACTGCAGCATCTCATATAGGAGTAAAGGCTGATAGAACAGGGACTGTTCAGCCTTGAGAAGAGAAGCTGTCATGTCCCACTTTCTCAGGACGATGACTCAGGTTTGCTGATTCCCAGGTCAGGATTGAGGTGAAACGACACCAGGGATTCTTTAATTCACAAACCTCAATTTTTATTTGCTCACAGCAAGAATTGGCATGCTCACCACCAAAATTGGTATGCTCACAACAAAAATTGGCATGAGTCTATGTCAGTAAACTGTGTAACATGTGCTAACCATACATCACCAAACATGTACTACAGACCTTGCTTATTTGGGAACCAGTTCAGGGAAGACAATAAAGGGAACCCTCCTGTTGAGTCATGAGGTTCAGAGTGGCCCCCCCTGCTTTCTAGACTCCTTCTCAGTGAGGAGCCCAGGGGTGGCTGAATCCACTCCTAGTCCCAGACTTGGTCAACGGTTTACGTCTCAAGGGATGAGGTGCAGGGATTATGGAAAAGGAAAAGGGAAAGAGAGAGAGAGAGAAGAGAAAGATTTCACTGGTCCTGGGTCCAGCATTGGTTCAGTCAGCCGAGGGGTTCAGTCAGTTGAGGGGTGCAGTCAGCTGAGGAGTCCGGTTCCAGTGGGCTTGCACCCATGGGGCTTTAGTTTGTGTCCTTTGATCATCCTTGCCCCTCCTGTGGGCGGGCACTCGAACTCATTAGGCCAGTTAGGTAGCCTTTGGGCCATGGGCTTGGGGGTTGTTTGGGGAGNTTCCGGTTGTTGCTGATGGGCACTGATGGGCTTTTCACCTATGGTTCCCTGCTAGGCAGAGTTAGTTGTCAAGCAGTACTTGTCCCTCCACAATGTTTGAGACACTAACTCCTTCAGTCTCTCACAGAAGGCTCAGGGGGAATTTATCAATGTGTACAAATACCAGAATGGAGGCTGTAAAGAAGACAGAGCCAGGCTCTTTTCAGTGTTGCCCAGTGAGAAGGCCAGAGGCAACGATCACAAACTGAAACATAGGAAGCTCCCTCCCAACATCAGGAAACACTTTTTTTACTGTGAGGGTGACTGAACAATGGCACAGTTTGCCCATGGTGGTGGAGTCTCTATTCAAATCCATCTGGATATGGTCCAGGACAAGTGTCTCTAGGTAGCCCTTCTTGAGCAGGGGGGTTGGACAAGATGACATCCAGAGGTCCTTTCCAACCTCAAGCACTCTGATTCTGTGACCCTAACTTCTTTTCTCTGCTCTCCTCAGGTGATGACTTTTATGTTGACTTACCATTCTCATTCCCCTCTCAGATCCTATTCTAATTTCCTTTCTGATTTTTCTTATCCAAGTTTATGCATTGGATCCCTTTAGTCATACCATGTAGGTTCATTTTGGTCTTTTCTCACTGCTAGATGTATTTTTCCTGGTACACCTGGCTAACTATCCTGTTTTTCTGATCCTTGTCTCTTCAATTTCTTGTCTGCTATCACAGTAGTTCTCATTCATAGGACCTCGCAATTCCAAACCTCCCCCTGCTTCCTCTTGTCAATTTGTTTCCTAGCTCTTTCTCCATTACGCCCCTTCTAGTATCTCATATCTGATTTCCTTCCGCAGCCCTAGACCCAGCATATGCATGCCAAACTTAGTTTCTCTTTCTTTTTCTTGTTACCTAGACTACTTGCTCTAGCCTATTACTATTCTAAGCCTAGAATAGCCAGCCTCTGTACTTCCCACATTCAAACCATCAAATCTTTCTGTAGGGTTTGAACTTCAGATGAGACCATTGACTAGCCCATTTTTCTTAGTACATGTGGTTGGATGGCAAGTCATGCATTTGCAGAGTCTGGGTCATGCCTGTTGCAGATAGAATCTAATTTACTGGCTCTCTGTTAAGCATCTGGGAAATTTACTTCTAAATTGATGGAAATAAATTCTGCTAATAAATTTTCAGGGGAAAGGGGATGTAGACCTCTCTAACACAAAGGCTATCTGAGAGTCAGTATGCATCACTGTAGCATAAAAAGCCCTTTTTCAGTGAAAGCCTTAACCTTTTTCTAGAAAATGGCCAAGGTATTTTGGTAGTATTTTTCATAATCCAGACCTTGATGGAGATGTGATATGAAAGCTATTACGAATAGTTTGACAAACTTATAAGCTATTGAAACTAGGTTTATTGATAGGAAGTGCTTGGAATTTTTAATGACAGACTATACCACTATCCCATCCTATAATTGCAAGTTCTGCCATTATAAATGGATTAAAGCTGCCTCACATTTTTTTTTGTTTTTCATCAGGGCCTCTTGTAGACTAATTTTTACCAGTAAAACTGTTATTATGAGATGAGGTACTCTTTATTATTTGCACAGATGATTGCTTATGCACACACAGTAGTAATTGGTCATGTACCACAATTGTTCATGTACTTTTACAATATTTGTCATATTTGTGTACTTTATCTAAAAAGCTGTTGTCGACAGCTGAATTATTCTTTCTGGAATCATCATCAACTGATACCTTTTGTTGCCAGGTACTGCTATAAAGCACTGTGAGAACAGCATGCAAGTTGGGACAGCATTTCCTGAAGTGACGAACAGCTAGAGAAATCTCTCTTACTATCAGCTTGGGCCTTATTATTTATATCTCTCTGCGGAACCTGGAAATAGCTACTGCAGAAAATGCCACTAAACTTTTACCCAGGGAAGTTTTCATTATCAGATATCAGCTTTTCTAAATCATTTTGGTTGTTTCCTCTCTCAGCCATACACCATTTTCCTGTATGGCTTTTCTGTCTTCTGCACATAAAGTGGCAGCCTTTTCAAGCCAGGCACTTTTCAGGTGCTTTTCAAATAGGATGATGTAAAATTTCCTGTGACGAGCAGCAATCTGGGCTGCATTCCTGCTGAAGTACACAAGATCTTCATTATATATGTTTTAGGTATAGGCTTCTTTCTCTAGATGCATATGTGAATGCTAAATTTTATCCATTTGCATTTAGTTATTTTAAGAGGGCAAAGACTACAAGGTTAGATAAGAATGTCACATGATTAATTATATAATTTTTTTGCTTTAGTATTTATGTAAAGCATTCATGGACCCAATCTAGCCCTTGGTGGAGTTGTTGGGACGTTGTGCTAGTAACAGAGATTACCTCATTCATTTTAATGCTTGGGAGAGAAAGGTCACCATGAACATGCAAACTGCAGACAATGCAGTCAGAACATATACCAATATGTCAAAGGAACCATGCTACTGAAGTCAACAAATATGAGAGCATTTTGATAGGGGATTCAGCAGAATAAAAGAAGATCCTATAAAATGATCACACATGATCACACACTAAGCAATCTAGCTTTTTGCCTCCAGTCCAAAAATTTTAAGAAGAGAGGGACCACTTTAAGATCACTTCTTCTATTTCTATTTCCATACCCACTGCCTTCTCTCCCCTTTCTCCCCACTCCATTTACTGATGAAGAGCCAAAAAAAAAAAAACCAAAACCTGATAGAATGAAACTGAAGTTTTACACTGAAGTGAGTTTGTTACCCATCTTTCATTCATTCATCTTTCAAAGCACTTTAAGTCAGTCCACAGCTTGTAAACAAGAGAAAAATGTTGAATACTGATGGAGACAAATAAGAATTGATTGGTTAAGAAGGGCACATAGATTGTTCATATGTAGAATGAGCTACGGACTTACTCCTTTATGCATTGAAAGCTTATTTAAAGAAGCAAATTATTTGGTGTACTTACATGATCACCCTTAAACCATTATAAAGGATTTTTTTTCCTTTCTCTACCTTTAGTTGTTTTCTATATAGGTACAGAAAAGTCTGATGAGTAGCAGAGCCCTATCTAACAGATATCTTTATTCTGAACACTTACTGTGTTAGTGTGAACAGTGTGCTAGTGATATACATAGCAGTTAGGTAGAAGTCTTGAACTCATCCTTAAGTGGGGTAAAAATCACATCAGCAGTATAAAGAATGGATGGAAATACAAAAGTGTTTTGTTTATATGTCAAAGATGATACAGTGATATGGACATTTAGACAAGTGACTTGTTTCTAAGGTTCATATGTGAACTCACACCAAGACTTTAATATTTTGATTTCCCCTCCATCAGTTTCTGCTTGATTCTGTCCTGGTAACTACAACTCATTGTTACTTCTCTTCTGGTGTACAGTTCACCTTAGAATGATTATTATAATTTACATTGTTAAAGTTTCCAAATGTTGAAAGTTTTGAAAATGCATAGTACAGACATACTTCAAAAATTAGCCCAAAATGGTAAAGGAAAAATATGATTGGGTAAGAATAAAATGAAAGGAAATTGCAGTCTGTAGTACAGAATTAATTAATTTCCACCTTTTTCTTTCTTTCACTCTTTACTCTTGTTTCAAATATTCTGACCTTTCTTTTTGGAACAACCATGATTCAAGATTCATCTCTTTCTATCTCTCCACCTGGCCTTTTAAAAAAGTGGCTTCATGGTCTGAGGAGTAAATCAGTAAGCACTGTCAGAAGTTTCAAATCTCCTGTCTCATATTGCTGTTGCTTGCATTGCTGAGGAGTAAGAAAGGCAAGGTCAGTCACAGTTTATGCCCCTTTTCTGGAATAATTTTTTTTAACTCATTAAAAAGAAATGTGTATAACATTTGTAAATAAACAGGTTGTGTTTTTTTGTTGGTACAGATATGATGAGAAGAAAACAGTGTTTTATGCTGCATAAAATAGGGATAATGAGAGAAAAAAGGAAAACAAGAGGTTGTGTTTAGGTTTCTTGCTGGCTATATATAGGAATGGATGCATTTCTTCTAACTTCAGGCATCTACAACATAGATGTCAATATCTAGTTTGTTTTCTAGACTCCCTTTGTAAACAATGGAGAAAACCAGGCTCTTTCAGGGTGCAATTCATCTTATTTTAAGGGTGATAACCAAAATTGGTTTCATGAATTGTGCAATTTAGAAGTACCTATTTCTCTCTATTGACTAGAAATGGAGGCAAACAAGTAAGTGTAGATATTGGTGTCTAGAAGTCAGATGAGGTATACCTAATTTCTGATGACTACCAGAAGAGCAGGTGATGTCAAAGAATGGTCTCAGTTTTGTTAATGTGATGATGTTCTACCCTATTGCTTTTGGAGGTTTTATTTCTCCATAGACAGAGGTTATTTTTATTAGATATTGCCCTTGGCAAGTCCTGCAGAGGCTCAAAACAACTGAGATCTATTCTTCCTGAGCTCTCCTTAATTCTCCAGCTGTTTTCTTCCCTTGGTTATGGTTTATCTTGCCTGACTTCCCTGCTTTTCATTCCTATTATATTTTTGTCTTTGTGCACTTACAAAAGTTAAGACTTGGTTTTCTGTAGATGATAATTTATTTTTTAAATGCTTTTAAGCATTTAAAATTGTATGTTAAATTTCTCAGTATTTTAAATTACATCCTAAGAGAAGTGGAAGGAGATAGCAAATGTGGAAGAAAAATGTTTTATTGCATTTTTTACTGGTTTTCAACAGGTTCTAGCAAATGTCATAGTTGCTACCTGAATGGGCAGCTCCTTCTTCAAGACCTAGCTTGTGGCAGTATTTCCATGGAAAGCTTTGCATTATACTGAATGTTTCCTCTAAGCCCAAACAAAAGTGTTTAATTCCCTCTGAACTCAATACACACTTCACCAGAAGAACACAGGATAGAATTGGATTTTGAGTAAAAGCCAGCTAGGAAGCAGGAAGGATCTCAGTTTGCAGAGTGCTGAGCCTATTTCTGTTGCTTCATTTAAATTCTTCCTTTTGAAGTAACATGCAAACAACATTTACAGTCTACAAATGAAATCAATTAAGAAGTTACAAGTGAGACTTGAGTTGTTTACAAAACTAAAGGGCTGTGAGGTGCCAGAGAGAAGTCTAGTTGTCTGCTTGAAGGCTATGCTATCACTCTGTTAATAATAAATAAATAAATTATAGAATGTCTGCAAAATAACAATTAGAGGAAGAAGGGGGAACCCATATAAAAAATTAGAAGATGGTTTTGATATCCTGTTGGGATGCAGATTAATATTTATTAGTATAAGTTTAGATACTGAAAGGTCTTTTTAATCAAGGTGAGAGGCAATTTTCATTAGATGATCTTTAAAAATGGATAAATATGCATGAACAGATTAAATATCTGAGTCATAGCAAAATTCTAATAAGGATCAAAAAATATACTGCTCTATAATCCACCAAAAGAAACAACATTGCTTTCGCCTCAGTTGAAGAGACTGCTATTGTGATGAAGTAAAAAATAATGAAGGAACGGGATTTTTTTTTTTTTNNNTTTTTTCATTAGATAGGAGGAAGAAATATTCAGGAATAACTTATATGGTCAGTGAACCATTGCACTGGTAAGCCTTATTTGTAAACTTTATTTGTGCTTACTCGCTGCATTTCAGTTCCATCCACAGTGAATGCACTTTCCTTCTCATTTTAACCAACTGTTTTGAGGTGCTAATGCTGACAGTACATGTCAGAGGGCTCCTAATTTATCCTTGGAGCAAAGCTATACAAGCTGCTGGCTTTGTGCCAAGGATAAATTTGAATGGTTATATGGGAGCATGTCATAAGTTATAATAAGTAGCCCATTACAATGAAGTGGTCAAGCAAAACCTTAAGCTCAAGGTCTTTATTGTGTGTCATGAAAATTGCCTGGTGGTTTGAGAAGAGAACTGCATCACACTTCAAACACATATTTTTACACTATTTGTTTCTCTAAATTCTACAGTTTAAAATGACCTAATGAAAGTTTGGAAGTTATGTATTGTTCATTAATAAATAGGAGGGTGATCTAGAATCCAGATTTCATACATTATACAGAAACACTATTACACTACACTGCTGTGACTCTTGAACTGTAGTGCATTATCATGTGTAAAATTGTAGGTCACCTCATTACACCTTGGTGAGACATAGTTTCAATGTGATATCAATTAGAGACTATAATTTAATTGATTCTCCTGTTTATAAGGGAGGGGGAAAGAATATAATAAAGTTTCTGACTGCAGGGGATACGTTTTGCTGGAAGTGATAGGTTGAGTTTCACTTCTAGGAAGAAGGAGTGAGTAAGTGAGTAAGTTTGTTTTAAGGTTAGCATGGCATCTCTGCAGCATTCTGCCTTGTGTTCAGCTCCCGAGTTTCAAGGCTGAGAGTTTCTGAGCACATCTGAAGTAGGCTAATCAAAAGTAGTAGAGACAGGGCAAACAGATGTTAGATCACAAAAGCAGTGTAGTAGAAAGAGAAACAACTTATTAAGAAGAAAAGTAAAAAGAGAATAGTAAGACTCTTCAAACTGAGAAAACTGTGGGGAAAAAAACCACAAACAAACCATGTGCAGGTGGCTATCTTACTGCTTCTGCTAAGGGGGCCTGAGGAAGAGAGGAAGAACCGTGCCTTAATTGCCTACCCTGTTTTGTTCACAGGTGGCCATGGGATCTGAGCACAGTGGCTCCTGTCTCACTTTTAATCTGAGCTAACCACAAGTCCTTTAGAAGGCTTTACATATGGGCTTAGTTGTCAGCTATAGTAATAATAGTTCGACATAAATCCAGCTGCTGAAAGTGAAATAAAAATAAAAATTCAGAGCATTACCTGTGTGTTTACCTAACCTCTGAAATACTTCATCTTCCCTTCCCATCCTCCTTGCCCTCCTGCTGATATAGGACAAGTTCTGAGAGGAGGTCGGGGAAAGCGTAACTGCTATAACTGGTTCGAATATTGACTGATTGAATCCCTGGATGGGCGCAGCCTTTTCTTCTGGTTGGGACACTGAGCAGAAGTGGCTCTCAGGCTCTTCCTGTGACACCCGAACTGAAGCACGGAAACCTGCTGAGGGCCATCGTTTCCTGCTCTGGCTGAGTGCCTGCTCATGCCAGAGAACAGTGTTGTGCATCCTGCAGCTGCCTTGCAGGGCTTTCAGAAACACTGACATGGTGGCCAGGCAATAACTCTGAAATTGTTTGTGGAGAGAATTAAATGATGATTGAATGAAAGTTGGTAGATCTTCTTGTAACCTTTGCTATGTTTTTTCTTTCTCTAAAAAGAAGCTAAGTAGTCTAGTCTTCTCTCTTGGGAGCACTTATGAATGCATTTCTCAGGTAGGATGCTGATAGTCAAAAGAGAATTGTTCATTATTGAAGGCATATTTTATCGTCCTTAGAAAACAGCTGTGTGGGTTGTTTTTGTTTTTCTTATTTTGTAAAAGACTCATTTTGACTTTGTATTCATCAGTAGGAGCCTTGGAATTTGTTTTTTATATAAAATAAAAGAATTTTGGAATATTCATGTCTTAAGGAAAAGAGGAGAGATAATTTTTGTGTTTCAGTGAGCTAAAGCCTTCATTAACAATGTGGCCTTGTATCTGGAGAATGAATTCTGAAACAAAACAAAACAAAAAAACCCCCAGAGATTAAGCTTAAGAAAAGACCTTCTTTCTTTAGCACCAATACCACTCACCTAGGTTTTTTTTAGGTTGTGATGGACCTTAGCGCATCACACTTTCTGGTGGGCCAGTAGCTCATCTATATCACTGTTACCAGCATTTGTTTTATGGAACTTGTTTGGTGTTTTTTCCCCCACAAGAACATGGCTTCATTTGCATTTACAATTTTTGAACTTTGGCACTTATATTAAATAAAATATTAAATACTTGCATCAAAGGTATGCATGATGCAAGTTAAACAGTAGAATATAACAAAGGTGGGTACACTTTAAGGCCAAAATTTGTACCTAAATTATCAGGTCTAGTAAGTCTTCTCTGAAACAACAGCTAAACCTGATGGTTACAAAATACAAACTAGATAATCCCTTCCTTAGAGAAACAAAGCTGTTGTAGTCATTTCTTTACATCTGTGTGCAAAAGCCAGGCTTCACTTAAAATCTTGGAATCTCAGTTATTGGAACATGGGCCAGATTACAGGACCTTAAAGCATTGCAGTGCCCAGCTCTTCCTGTCAACTGACTTTTTGACACTGTAGATGTTACATGTCTGCATAAAGCTGATGAAACTCTATATCACATAACCATATATTACATGTGAATTAAAGATTCTTGATTTGAAATGTACACTGCTGGGGCAATGGGAGGCAGTTTTTCCTAATCATCAATCATCTATGACAAAAGATTATTAGGGTACCTAGGGCAGAGTAAAGAATTAGACAGTATTTAATGTCTTTCAACATGGAGTGGCTGGCTGGGTAGAAATGCTTCAATGGACTCTAACCTCTTCCAAATGTGGCATGGCACCATAAAATTCAGTCTAAATCATGGCCAGACTCTCCACCGTTACTGGCATTCAATATAGGACTACACAGAGAGTAAGGCAGATCAGTGCCTGACATTCATATTAAGGTGTTTTAGTCCATGCAAAGGACAATGAAAAACAAAAAGCAGAATGTTACAAATAATGCTCAGCTCAGGGAATATAGCCTAACTAGTGAAAACATGTAAATGTCATAACCAATCATACCTTGTAAGATGAATGAAGAAAAAAATATACCCCACTATTAAAAGTAGGGTGAGGGGAATTAGCAGTGTAAACCAGCATGACCCTGAAATGAACCTATCTGATGATTATGCAGTTTTGGTCTAGATTCTTAAATTGCAGATTTGTTTTGTTTTTTTTTTTGTTTTGTTTGATTTTGTGGTTTTGTGTTCAGGGTTTTTGTTGGAGTATACTGATCTACACTCTGAATCTGAAGTGACAGAGTATTGTTAGGAGAAAGTTGCATGTTTTTCTTTTTTCACATCAGGAGGAGAAAATAGAAAACTCAACAGTCTTTTCTCACTACTCGAAAACTTAGGTCACAATTCTAGATAGGAGAAGGCACCTAATGATTGACTTGCGCTGCTGGAAAAAATTAAGTGAAAATTTGCATCCAACAAAAGTGTTCAAGCCAAAATTAAACAATACATAACCTGTGCCATGATAGCCTGTTCAAGCCAGAATGAAATGATACACAGCCTGTGGCATGACAGAAATGTGTACACACTTCTTATTGCATTCTAGTTCACATTTTAGTACAGACAAGATAACAGAAAATAGATAGGAAAGAGGACAAAGCTCGTGTTAGAGCTTATCTTGTTTGCTCTTTCTAATAGTATCCCTTTAGTTGAACAGACCTGGAGACAATCTTGGCTACATCAGATCATAGTGATGCTACAATGAAAAGAAGTCTTTATCACATGTGACTCAGGAATGTGTCCCAAGGAAAGGTACGCTGACTTCAATAGAATTAAAGAATGCACTTCTGTATATCTGAAGTTTGTTCATTGGACATTTGTCTTACTGTGAATTTAATACTCTTAACTCTAAAACATTTGTAGTTTTGAGTCTATGAATAATAACAGTGCATCAATAATGTGGCTTTATAAAAGACTCTTCAACAGTCCAGTCCAATCAAGGAGAAAAATATCCATGGTATAGAGAAACATTACCTTAATGTTTGTTGAAACTTAGTTCACGAGGATTGAATTCTGAGTTGTGTTTGATCTAAGGATCTGAAATGGGAATAGTCTAGGGTTTTAATCAGAAATTTTTTTTGCAAATCGGAGCTTTAGGTCTCAGAGGACAGGAGCTATTATGCCACTGTTCTAACAACAGAGTGTAGCAGGTATCTGATCACCTGTGTTAAATTCTTAGATAAGTCTGTCTGCGTAAGGAAGCATTGCACAGGGTTAACACATCACTGTAGAAAATGAACTGCTAAGCTGAAGTTTAATGAAGTTTAATGACAGGGAACAGAACTTCCACTCTTGAGGCTCTAAGAGTCCTTTGGTCTTTACCAAGTGAGAGAGCTGCCTACAGATGATACCTGATGGCATGAAATGCAAGTCGGACCTGTGGAAGATGGGACCTTCAAATGTCAAGAGAGCTTTCTCAAATTTTGTCTGAACTTTCTCTGTAGAGTACTGACATAATAGTTGCTCCAGTTCTTTTCCTCTACCTTCATGAGCCTCATACTTTTCTGCTCTTGCATAGTCACCCACTTTACTCTTTATGTATAACCTTGCAGGTATAATTTTGGTTTAACATGCTTGCTGTCATTTTGTATCTTGATCCTAAGTTTGCATATCTTGTCTATTCAGATCACCCCTGAGCTATGAGCTGTCTGTTAACCCTGGACCTAAAACAAAACAGACTGCAGGCCCACAGACTAGGTATAACTGTGATTTTGGTGCTCCACAGGGACAAAACCTATTCCAGTTTATTGCTACTAAGATACTGGATTCTGCTTCCACCTTAACTCCCAGAGAAAGAGAACAATGATCATTTCCATAAATACCCAGATGTTTTGTAAAGTGGAATAGGCCATATGAGACACAACTAGCATTATTATTTGTGGTGAGACATTCAAAAGCAGCAAAACACTAGTAAAAAAGGCAATAGTAATTATAACTCACATTGTCTACAGTTTATAAAAAAAATCGAACTGAAACTGAGCATGTTAAGAAAGGTGCATTTGTTTTAAAAGAAATGGGGCTTGCTGTTTCATATGTTTGCATGAACACTATTATCCAACACTTAGGCAGATGCTAGGCATTCTGATTGTTCATTTTTGGTTATTTTCTGATAAAATTTTCAGTGTTTATTTTGCACTCTTCAAAAAAAAGCTACAGTCTATAAAGTTGTATTGGGTCTGGCTGAGATGGAGTTCATTTTGCCCATAGCAGCCATCATAGTGCTGTGCTCTGTATTGGTAGCTAGAACTGGAAAGGTGTTGATAACATACCAGTGTTTTGGTTACTGCTGAGCAGTACTGGCACAGCATCAAGGCTGTCTCTCCAACATTTTCGCTCCCCTCAATGGAAGGCTGGGGCTGGGCAAGATCTTGGGAGGGGACATAGCCAGGACAGCTGGCCCAAACTGACCAAAGGGATATTCCATATGATATTATGTCTGCTTAGCAATAAAAGCTAAAAGAAAGGAGGAGGCAGGTGGGCATTTGTTTTTTTACGATGTTTGTCTTCTGGAGCAACCACTATGCATACTGAAGCCCTGCTTCCAAGGAAGTGGCCAGATACCACCTTCTGATGGGAAGTAGAGAATAAAATCTTTTGTTTTCCTTTACTTTTGTGCACAAGCTTTGCTTTTGCTTTATTAAGCTGCTTTTATCTTGACCCATGAGGGTTTTTTTTTTCAATTTTATATTCTGCCCCCACCCCATCCTGCTGAGGAGGGGAGTGACAGAGTGGCTTGGTAGGCACTTGGCATCCAGCCAAGGTCAATGAACCACAAGAATCCTCTTTTTTTAACCATTAAATGATTCATTTGAACATTCTCATTGACACTGTGTACTACAGAACTGAAGACAAATTCTTACACCATAAATCTGCATTTGACTATATGCTTCAGCTGTTGGGAATATGGCTATAAATTAATGCAAGTTATGTATACAAAACAAGAAACCATTTGTGCAGACAGCTTGAGACTCTAAATATGTCATGTGTGGTTGTTTGGAGTAAAGATAATTTCTGAGTTGTCAACTCCAAGGAACATATATGGAACTTAAAAGGGAAAGGGAAATGGGGTTTTTTGCTATCTTCACTTCAGAAACTCAGATGATTTTGTTTTAATTTTTCATAAGAATGTTTGGAGTATTCCACCTGACCTTCTGGAGCAGGTAGTGATTCATGCATATGTGCATTTCTGTGTACTAAATCACTAGGGTTATGAAATAGTCCAGAGGCTATTGTCTTAAACCAGGGCAAACCCGCTAACCTCCTTAGAACCACAGCAATTTGCATTACCTGTATTTATTTTGCTCTGTTTACCTATAAATAGTGAAAAAAAATCAGAAGTAGGAAAAAAGTAATTCTAACATCTTTAAAATATTCAGTAGGCACTGTTACTATTAATTATAATATTCAGTTGTCCTATCCAGGTATAAAAAAACCCAAAGAGGGATAATGTAGGAGAGTAAATGGCCTGTAAATTAATCCTAAACTGAAATTATGCCATATATTGTGCAGATTGTTCATATAGCATCTGACATTCAAAGCTTTTTGTGCTGTCAATCACAGAAGACCTGTTTGCCATTTTTTAGCAAATTGATGTTGTTACTTTGAAGTGCCATTCTCTGCTCAGTATACATTTGAAAGCAACTGCCACTGGAATTAACTAAATTAGCTAAATTCTGACCATCTTTGCTGTTTAAGTCTGACATCACTGCATTGTCCTTACTTATTTGTATGTAAGTGAAACAGAATTTTTGCTATAACAGGAAATGCTACTTAGACTGGGCCACATGCATGTCTATTCTACTGAAGAAAAAATGGACTTTTGTGATGCTATCAAAACCTACTTAAATTCCTTTGGAGAACTGGATAAGTTTTAAATATTCATGGGTTCTGTAAAGTTTAACTAAACAAGTCTGTGCATTCTTGCTGGGTAGTAAGAATTTATACCATTTTATACCTGCTGATGATATATGTCAGATTTCTTTTTTTTAACTTGCAAATCTAATTTTTTAATATGTAACTTTCAATGCAACCAAACCAGAAAATTCAAGTATACCTTGATCATACCTCAAGTATATCTTGATTATACCTCAAGTATACCAAACTAGCCGTGTTCCTAGGTAATTTTTAACTTCTGTGAGATTAGCTGGCTGGTGGTCATACCACTGAAGTCCTATCCTTCAAAATATTTTAAAATATCTCTATGAGATGAAATGCCTACTAAATAGATAGAGTAGATCAGGAAATAAATTAACATTTTTCTTTACTCTAATTGTCAGACTGTTTTATATCACCCAGATAATTTTTGAAGGATTGTTTCCTGCTTTCATACAATTAGCTAATGAGGACTCTTCCTGGCTCTATTCAGAAAATCAAATACCTCAGTTGTCTTACTATATGCTTCTCCTTAATGTGCATGGATATTGTAGCAGAAATTGCTTATTTACTTTAAAACGTGTTTTTGTAGGTTTAACATTTTGTTGCTTTGCTCATTGTGGTTTTTTTTTCGGGGTGGGGGGATTGTTTATTTGGTTAGGGGGTTGGTTTTTTTTTTGTTTGTTTGTGTGCTTGATTTTTTTTCTTCCTGACATGTGCAGAATAAACACAGGCTAGATGAAAACTGTGACTATAGAACTGCATCTGTTCTATAACACTAAATGGTCTCCCTAGAAAATTTTCAACACCTTGCAAAACCTACAAGGAGATTTTGCTATATTTAATTACTTGTTGGAAAAAACAATGTACATACAACATAGGTACAAATTCATCTGCACTAATGGTATGTAAACTAGTCATGTAGATATGAGTCATAAATGTGAATGATATCACCTTTTATCTCACTACAGCATCTCTAACAAGTAAAGATTTAAGGAAGCAAATTAGCAGTTTACTAAACAGAAACATCTCCACCTGACTGCTTTTTCTTAGGTAATGTAGTATTTCCAATTTATCATGCTGTACTTATAAATAGTGTGTTTGGAAAATAAGCAGCTAAACAAATTGGAACTTGACAGACTTCATGAAAAGCAGTGTGGACATTACGGTTGGAGGAAAGTTGCTATGGAAGTTAATACTGTTATGGGTTTCTACCCATTTTTGAATCTACAAGATGAAATTTCTGAACAACAAATGCCACTTAGGACTAAATAGAAGAGATTTGGCAGATTCTGTAGATGAACGTTTTTCCAACTTCAGAGATTTCACCAAGCTAGAAAATTGTATTGTTTTTGAAAAAGTGCAAGTAATGATTCAGGACCATGTTTTACAAGATGTGTTTATATATTGAAATTATGTAGATGAGCTAGGGAAATAAAATTAATTGAGAAGCTGGCCTCACTAAAAGATGTATTTCATGCAGCAATCTGAATTCAAACCCTGAATTTGAAATTTGCCCATCTTTATGTTGAGCCCAGTTTGCAAAATGCTCCATAGAGAAAAATTCTGCTTGAAAAGGAAAGATAAAGAAAAGCTCTTCCTATCAGATAAATAAGCCTCCTTCAGCATACCTATTTCTCTATATAACATCAGGTTCAGGTGTCTCCATGATGCATATAAAAGTGATTAAGATGGAAAAAGATTCATTTTACTATTGAGGTATAAACAAATACTTCATATAAAGCTTATTTTAAACACTACGTAACTTAAGTCAAAATATCACAGGTACTAAATGGAGACCTTAGACCTTTTTCAGCAGTAAAAATTATAAGCAGTAAAGCTAATACATGCCTCCTACCTTTGTGACTGTGAGCATGTATCAGGCAGCATTTACACTGGTGAACTTATGTGCATAGGTGTATTAAATGTGTACACCTATTCTTCAGAAGAAAAGAAAGAATCTAAATAATAACTACTTGTTCCACACTAGTGGAATACAGTCACTGATGCTGAATGAATGAAATAAAGAAAGCAGATTCCAACTTCTCCAAAGAATGCCACAACTACACACCAAGCACGGCGTCAACACATTAAAATTTGACATCATAAACTTGGAACTGGAAACGTATTTTTGTTGATTGAGCAGGCCGCTCAGATGGAAACCTTCATGAATGTGCATACAAC
>VYZV01008216.1:3134-96455 GCA_013401275.1 Pandion haliaetus | reverse complement strand
GGGGGGGGCACGTAGGGAGCGTTTATGGGATCTACTGGCCTTGCAAATTGGCTTTATTCATTGTTTCTACAGGGCTGGCAGAAACAATACTGTTTTCCTTCTGTTTCTGAGAGGCCAGAAGTTATGGTCATCTTTGCCTTGTTCCATCTGAGTTAATCTTACTTCTAGCTAGTGCTTTTAAATAGTCTCAGGGTGGCACTGGGTGCCTGCTAGCAGATCCGAGCTGACAGTCATAACCTGTTGAAAACACAAGTGACACAATAGACATTTTCACAACAGACAAACCCAGCTTTTCTGGCTGAATTCAACTTTGTTAATTAGAGTCATAGAATCATTTAGGTTGGAAAAGACCTTTAAGATCATCAAGTCCAACCATGTCAGACCTTACAGACTCCTGTGGTCTTTTTTTCTACATTTGTCTTCCTTTCCCTGTGCTAAGGTGCAATAAATATAAGTATTCTGCTCAATAGAATCTCAGTTTTTGCCCCAAAGGTCCTTTTGGGCTGAGCAGGGAGCGCTGCTTGGAAAGCATCCTGGTGCTTGGGAGAGAAGATGCTACCTCTATCATCAATGTTCTGTTGGTGTGTTTCTTACCTCGCAGCATTAATGTTTAAGCAGATTGTATATCTGAAACTAGAAGGTTATGAACAATCCTAAAGTCATGACTGAGTAGGCTTTTTGTGGACAATGGCAGGAAAAATATAGTTCACCTGATGTGGAGGAGTTAAATGGCAAAGCAGTCGGTGATCTCTGGCTGGGATGGATGCACTGTGTCTGAATAGCCTACACAATCTGCCTCTCAGGAGAAAATGGAGTTTTTCACCCAATTCTGTGGAATTGGTGGAAATTGTACTAGAGAAGTTTTGTACAAAGAAAACCACTTCAGATTTCAAATAAATGGAGTTAGCATATGTTTGCTAAAACTGGCATATTCCTTGAATGTCTAATCAATTGTTCTTTAAGATCAACATTTTAATGCACTGTGATTATTTCACAGGGTGCATTTGTATTTGTTAGTACACTTAAATGACTGTATCTCAGTCCTTCTTCAGTGGCTGTAAGGAAAAGTATCCAGAGTCCTTCCTGGTCTGGGCTGTTCAGGAACCCGCAGCAGGAGGAAGGTGAGGGGTCCCAGCTGCCAGTCCGCAGAGCCTTGTGTCAAGGAAGGAGGCAAATGCAGAGCTGGTGTCCTCGCTGTGGCAAGTGTCTGTTGTTCAAGAGGACATTATGGATCTCTTCCCTTTATGCATCATGACAAGAGTCTGTTAAAGTTGCTTTAAAACAATTGGACCTGGTATGTAACATAGCTAAAGCCTAGAAAACTGGGCCATTGAGATCATGCTCTAGCTGTTTACTGTGGCACAAAATCACATGTTGCTTACAGAATCTGAAATTATGTAAGGATTGGTTAAAGGTAGAGTTTTTGCCTTTAACTCTGCATTTCCTGGCTGTTGTCAGCTTAAAACAAGCCCTAATGTTATTTTAATGTAGTTTGGTGTGTGGATTGCATCAAAGTAGGTTATATATTGATTCCTCAAACCTCAAAGCTCTGGAGGTAAATCTCTACTAAGAAGTGTCAGAACTTCAGTTAATACACTTATTGATAGGCATAAGATGTCACTATTGCGCTTACTGCAGAGATAACATTTGTGTTGAAATTTTAATGCCCATAATGTTTAGCCTTTCTAGACTATGGCAAGCTAATCAAAGAGCCTTCTCTGGTATATAAATCACTGCACACTACTGAAAATTGTAGACAAGATAAATCAAGATTTTTCGATCAATTCAGTCTTCAATCATTCTTTCCAGCAGCACAGAAAATGTAGTCCATGTTGTACTTACAGTTTGATAGCAAGGAGGTGTTTAACACCAAGGCTGGAGATTAACGGTGACAAGTTATATCGTGGAGAATGTGAAAGGGTGTTTAGACTGAAATATTAATTTCTAGATTGATGTAGAACTCCATAATTGAGGTCATAAATCAATGCTAAAATCAACTGGATTATGCATCACCTAAGCTAATACTTTAGGTCAACATGTTAAAAAACTAGTCCACAGTTTCAAAATCTGGAAATTAATGTAGGAAGGTGAATCTGGTTTTGCACAGTGCATTATATTCTCAAACTTTGGTAGTGCTCACCACAATAGAAGAAAAGTTTTTTTTCTTCTTCATTTTCACAGACTGTTTCTCTTCTTTTGAAGACTTAACGAAGTGTTTTATTAAAAGATCTGTATCTAATCAATAAAGTAGGTGGTTTATTTGTAATGAACACCTTATTGTATGGTTCAGTCTCTTTTGCTGTTTGTGAGTTATCTGCATATAGTTTTTGACCTTCAACATTTGTTCATTATATGGAAAGATTTATTTGCCAGCCTGTGGGCTGCACTTACCTTGAAATCAGAGTTTATCAGTATCTGCTGTTTATTCTGCATGATTGGTCACCAAGGGCATGTGTTGGTTTTTTTTTTTTTCAGTTTCTGTGCTGAAAACCGCAGAAGCTTTTAAGCTGGAGCTACTTTGCCTGGGAATTTAGGTCCACAGTGGAGAATGAAGTACAGAATAATCATTATGTAGTTGAAGTCTTCTCCAGTGTCAATAATGGAGGTGTGTCCAGGATAGACATTTTCAGTGACATGTGGAAAGGAAAAGTATATATTTTTTTTTAAATTGTTTTCACAAAGGAATTTCTTGCTCATTTTGCCAGTGGAGGGCTACATTGGTAAGCTGTCCCACAGCAAGTTGTCTCACACCAACTTTTTCCCTTAAAGTAGATGGGAAGTGTGTATCTGATCAGAACTACACTTCCCAAAATACAATTCATCTAAAAAAAAAAAAAATAGAATACTTCTGCTGGTGTGAGCTGCAAAGTGGCGTGCTGGGAGTTGTAGTGTTGGCTGGTAAAGCAGCTGCGTTAAAACCCAAGGGTGGCTATATATAGTGTTTTATCTAGTGTAATTGCTTTGGGTTACTCTGTGAAAGACTTTTGGCCAAATATTCTCTATATGAAGTCAATGGGACAAAAAATCTTGCATTCAGAGATTTGCAGTGATTCATTACCCTTCATGTTACAGGTGGCTCTCCAAAACTGATGGAACAAAATGGTTGACAGCCCTGGGTGGACAAGAGGGAAAATGCACTGTGGTTTTGGCATGATACATTTGGGACAGATTGGAAAATACTCTGCTAATTAGGGGAATTCCAGGCATGTACAGGAAGCATATTTCAATAACACATGATTATGCTGGGTTTCATGTAAAGCTATTTGTTTGGCTGCCAGAGTGTTTTATGGTGTGATGCCAACTGTAATATATTCAGAACATAATCTAAAAAAACCCCTCCAAATTTAATGCTTGATGAGTTCATAGGATGGGAACACAAAGGCAAAGAACCTTGAAAACCTCAACATGAATAATTAAGGTAAATAGACAGACTGTTCTGTATTGTGATTAAAACTTAAGGAACTTTTGGCCATTACATAGCTATCTAGAAATTCAAAACTTCTTAAAACAAAAGCATGTACTGTAGTATCTCTATTATCTAACTATTAAACTACACAATTTATTATGAGCTGACTTGCCTCACCTTTGTGGAAGGAGCGTGCTGCCATTCCAGCATTATTTCCAGCTTCGGAGAATTACTGGCATCCTTTGAAAATACATCGAAATAAAAGTCACTGGCATGTTAAAGTTTTCAAGAGGATCCTTAATAGTTTATAGAGGTGGGGCAAATAATATAATAAATTATATTTTTGAGTATATTCTATGCACTTAGGAGTACATAGCAGAGTTTTGTAAGTACCATAACCTGTAAGTTCATACTTGAAATAACTGGAGCTATGCCAGAGTATCCAGAGCTCTTACAGAGGAGTGAGATTTTGACAAATGGTTGTAGGAAAAAAAATAGGTGAAAAAATAAGAGGAGTAATACAGTTAAGTTGCATTGTTGCTGGATGCTGAAAGAACATGTGCAATAAGCAACGTGCCTGTGACTCCCAACAACAGAGCTGATGTTTCTTAAAACCACAGGTGATGGGTAAGGACTGGCCAGAGCCCGAGTCCAGGCATCACTATTTCAAGTCCTGGTTTTAAAACACTTAAGACCAATTTGGGGCAAAAGCCCAGATGTGGCTGTGATCACTATCGCTGCCTGCTGAGAACCTTCCAGACTGGGTGCACCTGGATGAACGCAGCTTTTCTGAGTCATGTGCCAGTGGCTGCTCCCGCCCCACTCTGACGGGTGCGTGGGGAACTGTGGCAGCCTGGAAAACCAAAGAGCGAGGTGCAAAGAGGCAACAGGACTGTGGAAAATTGGTGAATTCCCCCATACTTTGGTTTTGGAGGCTGGGATAGAGATGATTGCCAGGTCTGCATGTGTCAGAGCTTCTTCTCCTGACCTTTCCCAGGGCTGGCTGAAATAGCCGTGGCCCCGGGATGAGAGCAATCCCCCGCACAAGTCAGCCGGCGTGGCACTCCAGGCGTGTGCCAGAAATAAAAGAGTGCAACAGCATCTGCACCCCCGCTCTCCCCCTGGGCCCAGCATAATGAGTGTGGCCAGGGAAGGAGGGTGTGGTGTCAGCCAGCTGCCGAATTAATTAGTTGGGAGCTGGAAATACATGGATTGACTCAAGGGCTGCTTTGGGGTGTGCGCTCAGGGATGGATTTGACACTGACCAGAGCCAAGGAGCCACAGGGTGGGCTGATAGCAGCTGGTATGCCCTTCTGAGGTGACCTTCTGAGATACTGCTGAGGGCCTAGCTCCCAAAATAGTTTTAATAGGTTGCAAATTTTGGTCGTTGTTAATTGCTTTGTTTATAATCCAAATCTGCAGGGCCATTTTGTTTTAATGAATCCATTGTCAAACTGCAGCTAAAACATTAGTCTGATGTCTGTTTTCATTGCCTCTGCCTGGGATATGGTGTAAAAATGGAAATAGCTATTTCCTTTCTCTGGTGAAGAAGCAGCAGGATCCATGGAGAGCAGGACTGTACAATAAAAGCAATAGTAGGACTAAAGGACAGAAGAGGAGTCTGCACCGCCATGTCTCCCTCCTGCCTCCATCCGAAAATTTTTGTTTACTCTTAGTGAAGTCCTTTGAGCTCTGTATAGTTCCTTTTCCCCGTGTGTGTAAAGGCTGATCTCCGGGATTACAAACCACAGAGGTATAATAAGGCATATTCTTCTCATGTCAGGCCTTCCAAGAGAAGGTGCTATGGGAAATGAAAGAGATAATTTTTATTTTATTGTGTCATTCAGCACCTAGCATCGGAAAAATTCTGCTGTTGCAGTTTTGCTCTCTGCAGAGGTTGAATCTTTGGCACAGGGATGAAACAAATTCCTAGATAGATGCATAATCGCACCAAGATAGGGCTCTCCATAGCTAGAATGCGCGTTTGTTGTTTTAACCTGGAGGGCTGTGCTGGTTCACCCACGCAGCCAAGGACTGGTGTGGGCTCTCGTGCGGCATGAGCAGGGTCATTTGCATTGCAGCATCTTCAAAGACGGTGAGAAGAGGAGGATGGATAGGGAGATGTGATCTACTTGTTCTGCTTCTGTGTACTAAGAATATTGTGTTTGCTCTCCCTTTCAAATGTGTGGTTTCTGGTCTGGTGTGTGTTGGAGGTGACATGTTAGGCGGGAGCATGACTCTCTGGTGGCCTGGATTGCAGGGACAAGTAGCATCCTCTGTCCACTGGCTCTGCTCCTCCCTGGGGGACTAATGGAGGGGCAGGAGGAGAGACCCAGGCCTTCAGTTCCCCCTGCTAAAGACAGGTGATTTATGTCAGAAAGCTCCTAGAAATGCTCCCAAACTAGACAGTCGGGAGTTCCCGCTGCCCACCTTTTTCCTCTTGTGGAGGTCACCCTCCTCGGATGAAGGCTGGAAAAGATGCCTGTGTACCAGCTTCTCAGCAGCTGTTTCTATGGGTCAGGTGTTGCTTACCGTTGATTTCAGCTGAAGCTGATGTGCCAGGGTGTAAACAGTGGCACTCACTTGTCTATAGCCATCCTGGTCTGTCGATGGCAGAGGAGCCCTGTGGGCAGCTCGGACTGAGATGTGTCTCGGACTGAATCTCTGTGTCTGAGATTCATAATCTGTGCAGAAATCCCAAGTATAAAAAAAATATCTCTTATCCAGGATAATGGGCTGGGGGGAGGAAGAGAGAGGTGATGTGATAACCCAGATAAAGCCAGAAGACAGACAATGTGAAGCCTTTATAAATTAGGGCATGAGAACAAATTTAGTATTTCCACTTAGGAAAAAAAACCCCACTTCGTTTTAGAGAACAAGAGCAGTACTGATCGGAATAGTGCAAATTCTGCCAAAGTTGACAAACACGGAAAATTACTCAATCCTTTTATTTGTTCCTGAACCTTGACAGTATTTCAGTTTCTGTGGAGATGCTCTCCTAGGGATGAAACCCTTCTCATCATGGGAGGGTCATCCAAGGCAGGCTTGGGAGGAGAAGAGGAGAGGTGACTGATGGGGCTCCTGAGGACAAATTCTTCAATGAGCCACAACCAGGCTGTGGCTTGGCCCAAAGCTGGAGAGGACCTGGCAGTCAGGTCTGTGATCTGCCCGATGACAGAGCCCATCCTTGGGTGGGCGGAGGTGGGTGAGGGGCACAGGCAGCTGTTGCCGCAGTTCCAGCCACTGACTCTGAACATTTGGGGAGCTGCCAGGAGCGCGCTGCTGGGGCTCTTGAGTCTGAAGTTGTAGCACTTAACTTCCTAGAACATCGTGCGTGTTTGTGTACCTGCAATAGCCATTTAGAAATCATTTATAATCCTGGCATGCTCCTCAGCCTGCAGATGAAAAGGGAGTTTCAATCCAAGATGGGGTTTGCCACGATGTTGCAATAATTGTTCTTTTCTGTGCATCATTTCTATAAGGCTCTGTCAATCAAAAAGTTCAATGTCTTCATTATTCTGTAGGTGCATGTCATGCTTCAGGGGAACACTAGCAGGCTCAGTGTTGGGACTTGCCCTGAAAAAAGCAATAGAGGTAGCTTCACCGAGAATCAACAGAAGCTTATCTGTACTACAGGTCTTTTCTGGAACGTCAAAGTAACATCTTAAGTTCAGAAGCCCTTAATGAACACACCAGACCAAATTCTGCTTCAGAATATGCAAGTGCGGCTCCTATTGAAGTAAATGGGCACTCTGCCTGCATCTGAGATAAGGATCTGTCTTGTAGCAAAGCTTAAAGAAGTATACACTGGGTTTTAATGGACTGTCACCTACAACAGAATTTATTTTTAAGTTATTTTCAGTTATTTCTAATGTTGCAATAGGTGAACTTCCCTTGTTTTGCTGCTACATCTTCTGCATACTGGTTTAATAAGGTATAGAAATGGAAATAAAGCAATCCAACCAGATAGTTTATTGTGGTTTCTTTAAGGCAATGTTGAGATATTTTACAAGCTTGCAAAATTACATTTATTACACTCCAATCATCTGGCAGACCATAAACACTACTGAATATTTCTGCTGGAGGAATGGCAATTTTTTTTAAAACCTAGATAGGGAATATGAGTTTGTTTGAAGAATGAGTGAATTTACCTAGCATCTTTTCATTTTCCTTTAATTTGGCCTGTTTGGCCTTTAAGAGCTGTGCCTCCGACATCTGTTTTTTCTTTGCTGACACCATTCAGGCAAGTAATCAAGAAGTCTGCCATTGCTTTGCACTGCACTAAAGTGTGTGTGTGTTTGGAAATTACAAACCTTTTCCAAGGAGGAAAATGGTAAGATGTAAGAAAGAAATGATGAAACAGGATTAACAAGGTAACAAATAAAATAAATTCCAAAGGTAATAAGTAAAAATAATGGAAGTTAAGAAAAGACACCCCCCTCCCCCAGTATAAATTTTATCGTAAGGAAATAAAGAAGTAACATTAAACTTTAAACTTAGAGGTGTGATTCCATTTCCTCTCACAAAATCTAAACACAGGACTTTTTGGGACACCATACCTGTGTTGAAAGTTTGACATAGTAATCCTAGGGCAGAAAGTGAGTGTGGAGCCCAGCCGCCGGTCCTATGATGCTGCATCCTTCCTTTAACGCTTTTACTTCAGACAATGCTAATCTTTCTTGTACAGCAGAGGATTGGTAATTCTGACCCAGGATCAATGTCCAGGATTCCTGGGCACCTCTGAAATGTGCCACTTATTTACTGTGTGTGCAATTCATAGGCAAATGTACTATACAAATATGAGCAATCACATATGCTAAATTGATGGATGAAGCTAGAGCTAATGCAGCCTTTCATATACTTACATTTGGAGCAGACTGTGACACGAGTGAAAAACAAATGAGCTCTTTCCTAAAAGGGAACTCAGTGGCAAAGTCAGGACTTCTTAAAGTTTTTCTGAAATTCAGAGTTTAAGAATTTAGTATAACTGTGAGCATGTGGAATGGATATTTCTTCAAGACTTAGAATAAATTGTGGTTTTGTGTATATAGCATGTGCCAGTTCTATATGGTATATATAATATATCTATATGATAGGCAAAAAAAAAAAGGACAAAAAAGAAAAAAGAGAGAGAAATCTCCACTCAAAAAGATGCACACATTTATTATTTTTGAGCTTTATAATTTATAAATGCATCATGCCTATTACTTTGACTTTTTGGAAATACTGCTTCTCTTACTAAGGTTATAAATCCTGCTCTATAGCAACAAGGCGGTATATGTATAAAACCTCTGGGGTGGACCAAGACAGAGGCATTTCAGTTCTTGTTGTATGGGTATGTTTGGGGAATACAAGTGGACAATATTCCAGAAAAGGCTGTGCCAATCAATCACATATAATTGGGCTAATGAGGAGCCAGTGATGAGAAAGAAGTAGTGCCATCAACAGCAGAATTTATAAGGTCTAATTTATTTTAATTTTTTATCTTGTACAATGAACAGTCCCATCTCTCAGCTCATACAAGCAAAACTGGAGCTTTTTCTTCATGGGGGCCATTTGAAATATCTCCCTTCTTTTGGCTTTTTCACTATAATTGTGCTGTATCCTTTCTCGCAGTGGGAGCAAAAGATTCATTCAGGTACCTGTCCTCAGGGTGATTGCCCACTTTCATGAAGGCATTTATGAACTTTACATTTTGGAAGCTCGGCTCCTCTTTCAGATAAGATTGAAATTTTCCAGCTGCTTTACTGCTCATGAGGAACTGGATAAACATTGTTTCTTTAATACACCAAAATACAGGAAAAGAAGAAGAAAAATCAGAACTGCAACAACAAATATTTTTATGAGTTGAAAAAGTTGTGAGGGAAAAAGCTTTCAAAAATGGCAGAAAAACGGAAAGATGCTTCATATGCTGGGCTTACAACTTAAAATTCTTTAAGGGAAACAAACATATCTGCAAAAGTGCTGAGAAATAATATCAATGAATGCCCTAAAATGGTGAATGGTGAATCGTATACATGTTGGAGTCTGTTTTCAGGAGTCTGAGCTTGTGCACCTAAATAAAAAGCACCCAAAATCATGTACTATTTTGGTAACTTTGCTGGGCAGTATCCATAATATTTTTTGGGGTGAAAAGGTGGGGTATCAAACACACTGTTATACTGAGAGCACCCCGTGCCTATTTTGTGATCAGATGGAAAGAGAGTGGTGAGCTGTGATTGCAGAAGCTATGGGAGATGGTAGGTCTGTATTTTTCATTCCAAGGAAGAGACTTCTGTTTGCAGGCTTTTATGGAATTGATATTGACAGACATAAACACACTCAAGTTTTCAGAAATGTAATTGTAGCAAGCGAAAGTCTGTTTCAAAATATTTATAGCATAATTTAAATACACTGAAAAGCAGGTAAGAGAAACACAGTGCAAATAAAGGACCTGAGCAGAAAAGCTTTCCTCATAAAAATATAATAGGGATGATTTAGAAATATGATTACCATTAATAATATTCAGGGAAACAGAGTTATACAATGACCTAACACACAACCAAAGCTTAGAAGGTGCCCAGGCTATCTAACAGATTAGAAAATGTGAGCAAAGAAAGGTTTTGCAAGGTGTTAGCATATTCCAATAAAAGACACAGAAAGGAAGAAAGGACAAACATTGAAAAAAAATCCCTTGTCATCCAATCTCACTGACTTGTCCCTGGCTCTGATAGATTTTTGAGAGTGATGTGGGGTTTCAGTTACAGGAAGTTCTGTCCCACCGATTTTTCTGTTAATGTTTGAAATACAACCAGCGCAAGTTCTTGCAAGGATCCTGAGTCCTAAGCCAAGTACTGTTACCTGCTTGACAGCTTAATATTCCCAGGCTTGGGACTTCTGCCAGGAGAACATATGAGTGAAGTGGGGACGAGGATAGTTGTTATTCATCCATGCAGAAAGTATTTCCATCAGAACTTAACAAACTGAAAGCAAAATTGAAAGAAAAGGAGGTATTAGGGAGGTAGAAAGGATAGATGAACTAGTCAAGAGGATTTTAAGAATGATTATATTGAGTATAGCAATTTTTTTTTTTTCATTTCTTCATGGTCTGTGATACCTGAAAAGACTGGGAAAAAAGCATATTTTTTTGCCTTTGTAAAAAGCGCTCCCTAAAGGTGGGATTCAGCCTGGCCTGAGCACTCCTAATCTTAGTTGGATAAATTGCAGCTCTAGGGAGCGCCATCCAGGAGCCACCAGAGTTGTTGCCCACCACTTTCTGCTGACATCTGCCACTTCCAAGCTTCATAAGCTTTTCTTCCAGGTTATCCCTGCCTCTGCTCTGCTCACAGGAGTCTCACCCAGAGAGACCCTGGAAGTTTCAGCAACTATATAAAATAGCCACATGGGGAGGCAGGGGTGACGCTTGAATATAGTGTCAAGGAATTATCAAAGAAGGATGTTTTTGGCTCCAAGAATATATATCAGCCCTATTTTCCTCAGTTTGGAGGTTAAAAGCAGCAGGGCAAAATACAAGTGTTCATGCAGGCTTTTTTAATAGATCTGGAGTTGGGGAGCAAGACTGTTTTCCTATCTACTGTGTTTTTTTCCTGCTGTCTAATTCTGGTTAATTGGATAACTCTTGTTTCTTTGAAAGCACTTTGATTCGCCATATGAACACTGGAAGTATAATAAAATCAGTCTGTTTAAGAGTGTGTCTGGAAATGGTGATAAAGAGTCCGTTCTCTGCTCTGCGGTTCATTACATCTATGGATCATGGTGACTTCCCAACCACTGCTGGAGGCCAGCTGAATACAATGGTGTTATGGAGGTGTTGATTATTCATTTTTTTTCTTGGGACATTCACAAAGTTTATTAAACTAAAGGCATTCTGCAACATGCAATCAATAAGTAGAGAAATACAGTCACGTGCCAGAAAGGACTGGTCTTTCTCCTTGCCTCAGCTTCAGGTGCCCTCCCAGTACAGGCAGCCTGAAGTGGGAAAGCAAAGAGGCTGAATCAGAGGAGTTTTGCTGTGCTCAGGATATCAAACAAAGCAACGCTTGCTGATAAATTTGTGAGAAAAATGAGAGATGGAAACCAGTGCCTGGAAGTTCACTTGTGCTGAATTGTAACCCCGTGTAAGTGGTGGGAGGAGGGAGGGAGTGATACAGGTAAAGGGCGATGAGGTTGTTTTGGATCACAGCTGTGTCTGGACAGTGTGATGTGTACTAGGATCTGCCCCCAGTGCTAAATAGCTTAGGGATGCTGTGCCAGCAAAACCAGAAATAATAGCTGTTAATGGAGCTAGAAGTGTCAAAAAGATATGGACAAGGCATTTTGATGGTGTATGCCTCTTCAACTCTGCTTCCAATTTTTGCAGTCCTAGGTTTAACCCTTTGGACATCAGACCTTGGTAGAACACAGGTGGTGTTCTTTACCCTAGTATTATCAGGTAAAATATCACATGAATTTATTTGGGGAAAAAAAAGAAAGGAAAGGACAAACAGCAGGGCATTATACAAGGAATAGCATTAAAGTGGGTGGCCTGTGGCCAAGGTCCATCAACCCCCAGAGCTGCGGGGCTGGCAAGAGCTGAGCCATATGCTTTTCACCAGGCTGCAAGGACCAGCACTGGGGAGTGGGGAGAAGAGTCTCTTCGGGCAGAATAGGTGTAATGCCTCCTTGGCAAGTGTGTAAAAGTAGAGTAAGCCTATGAGGATTCACACTGGTAACATGTGGCCAAATCACAGGGAAAATTGTTGGGTGCTGCATGTCTAACACTGTCAGAGCCCTTTAAAAATCCCAGCCGTCGTGTTTAAATTAACAAACAATTCATTCACATTTTCCTATTTAGAGGAAAAGTGCAGAGTGGACTTGGTTATTTGATACTAATTATTTAGCAGGTATAAAAGCGTATTCAAGTCCCTAATCTCCTTTCTGAGCAGGCAGGCATGCTCATGTTCAAATAGTTGCATAACTTGCCCATCTCCCGCTAACAAACCCTTCTAACTTTGTTTTCAGATCTAATAATGCAACCCCACCCCCGGACAAGCTGTGTGCATAGCTGGCCCGTAGTCGATCTTGCTGTTAACCTCATCCTCTTTTCTCTGCTCTTCCTGCAGGTTGTTGCCCACTTTCCATATATGTTTAAAATACCAGCTGTTGAGGAAAGGGCTGTTCTAGCATTTGTACAGTGCCTGGCAATTTGGGTGGCCGGGCTGGTGTTCAGGGCTTTTGGGAAAACAAATGAATGAAAAAATTCAGGACTAAGTTTTGTACTGACTTGAGATGTAAGAGAATTTCACTGCTAGATCTATCTCTGCCTCTTTGTCTTCCTCCATACATCTATATATGTATGCATCTATATCTGTATATGTCTATATACACCTATTTGTGTTTGTGTGTGTGTATGACTGAATAGCCAGTATATGGTCCCAGGAGGACATAGCAGAGAACCTGGATGCTGTGAGATGAACACAGCTTGCTGTTGATATGAATTGTGAAAGATTTCTCATTGCCAGGTCGTTTACTTGACTCTTCACATCTTCCATTCAATGAAAACTGACCAAAGTCAGTGGGATCACGAGGATTTAAATCAAAATAAAACCTGGGCTGAGCCTGATACTGGAAATTTTTGCTGAATTAGGCATTAATTAGATATTACCTCCCAGCCAGTTATGGTGATACTGAAAGCAGATACGTCAAACTGTTTGCAGTGTGGGGGAGCGCCTAATTTTCTTTCCTATAATTTAAAAACCAACCCAGGGACAGGGTTGTGGTTTCAAGTTGTAGATGGAACAGGCACCGTATTTATCTGGGTGCTGAGGAGGTCAAGGAAATAAAGCAATCTTCTTTCAGCTCCCTGCATTATTATCACAAACAATAGCCTGCTGGCACAAACCAAGTTTTAATTGATTGTTGTTATTGATTTTACAGGAAGCAAAGCAGAAGAAATACAGCTTGAATTCTGTAAGCCAGGGTGACCTGAAAAATACAAAGGAGAAAAAGAGATTATAAGGCCCTCTCATATTTTGCCCAGTTCCGTGAGTTTGCAGCTGAGCACTCCATAAAAGCCCTCTCCATTAATTCCCTATTTATGTATTTTGACCATATTGATTTTCTCTTTATATAATCTCCATCTGAAAGTTTTATTCAGATTGTCCGTTTTGTGCTGCCACTGTGGAGATCAGTCTCCTTCCTTATGGCCAGTAATTTAAACGCATCTCTTCCTCTGTCTTTCCAACTGCCTCAAACCCACATGGGTAAGAAAATCTGCACATAAAAGTTTTAGGCCAGTTGGTACCATGACTTGCTCCTTTCTCCTGATCATCACTTTCTGGAGCATTTTCTGTTCAGGCTGAACCCTGGGTATGGGATTTTTTTCTGCTCGCGCTGCTCTACCAGTGCCTGGCTGGGAGCCGAGATCCTGGGCTGTGAATAATCATGGGCTCCCTGAATAATCATAGAAACTCAGTTAATTAACCCAGGTGGGCTGGCTGATGTTCAGCAGGGGGACCTTAGCTATAGTTAGCCTTTCTCTTGATCAGGAAGGGAGGAGATGGTAAACTTCATGGGATGCTGCTCAGATTTGCTCTTTTCCCAAGCTCCCCTTGGGCACAGATTAGGAGGCAAAGTGGGTTAAGAGAGAGGCTTTTATTGGTGGCAAATAACAAAGTTTTTGCAAATGCTGAGTTGAAAGAAGAATTTTCTCACCATTCAGTCTTACATGTTAATTTTATGGATTTTGGGGTAGGTATGTGACGAGAGGAAGGTGTTGATGGGAATAGCAGTGCTTTGCACTTTTACAAGAGGAGCCACTGATTCCTTGAATTTTAGGTAGGCTTTAAATGTATATATGGAATTAATTAAGTCACATAGATAAAGTAATTCCATAAAGCTTTAAAATGATTAAGAACACAAAAAATGTTGTCACGGATTTTACTATGATTATTATTAACCTAATTAATATTATTATTAATGGTATTAATCATATTATCAGCTTACCCACTATCTGTCCTCAGGCACTGTGTAAAGTGCATTCCAAATGCAGAACACAAAGATGGTTATAGCTACAAAGATCTGAACATAAGAGTCGCTCTCTTTCCTTTCTCCCTTCTTAGATATAATTCTTATTTTATTATGTCTTGGAATATTTATACAACAGCAGAAAAAAACCTAGAGTCTTATTTAAATTTGCATTCTGGTGTTTGTTCATTTACTTATATTCGCAAGATTTTCTTCTTGGCAGCAATGGCTAAAAGCTTCCTCTCTTCCAAAAATAATAATTGAAATAGTATGACTCTAGGTGCTGGGCTTCAAAGGAAAACATTAAGTTTTTACAGACCCCCTATTAAACTAAACATTTAGTTATTTACAAATTATTGGGTTTAAGGCAATGAAGAATGTTAAATTATTATCCATATCCCAAAATGAGATCTCCTGTGGCACTGCTTTACTCAGATAGAGCCCTGGTATTTCTGTCTATAGCAGCTTGGCAACAACAGTGTTCCCAGAATGATACATAAAAAAAAAAAAAAGATTTCTTTTTGCTTTTGTAGCACCCACCCAACTTTCCCACCAAGTGATCTCTTGTTAATGTGCAGGAAATCCCAATGAATGCACATCATTTGGTGAAAGAATGACAGCAGACACCACAGCTATCCTTAGCAAGCATCCACCTGCTCCCGTGGTGTCTTTTTAAAGCAAGTTCAGCTTACCTCTTCTCCTCTTAGTTTTCCTTTCCTTAATTGCAGGTGATGATTCCAAAGAAGCCTTCACCTGTTTGAGTGCGCTTTCATCTTTCTAGACAAAGCAGGCTTGGGCTTGGTGCTTGATCTGTGGCATAGTTAGGGCCTTTGGTATTAAAGGCGTTGGGATCACCCTGAGGCTTTTAAGGTTTTAGGGTTAAATTGATGAGCGTGTATAAAATGTAAGCTTTGTTGTTTGGCAGAGTTTTTCAGCATTTGTTATTCTTTTTTGCATGAAGAAACCATGGGACTATACTGCATTCCTCAACTGCCTCTTGCCTATTAAACAAAGCTGTCAAACAGAGACCTCATCGACTTGCATAAAACTTGTGATTCAATATATTGCCTTTAAACCTCAACAGCTACGTAACTTAGCTGAGATGTCCAGGTATGCCTCCATACCAGATCAGGATTTCTCTTTCTCTATCCATTTCATTTGTGCTGTGACTACTGCATAATAAGTGTTTGGTAGACTGTAGAGCTGGGAGATACATCAGCTTCTGGCCACAGAGCCTGCACTTTGACTCCTACTCTGTCTTCTCAGTTATGGCTACCAGCATTTAGGAATTCAGAGATGTTCCATGAAAAATCCGTATCAAAAGCCAAATAGTTCCCAAATACCCCTTTTTGTCTTTCTTCTCCTCTTTTTTTAAAGTAGGGAATAAATCGACCAAAGGCCCAGCAGAAGGCAATGCCCTGGCCTTGACTATTGGTGAAGAGCTTTAAGAAGTGCTGCCCATCGGTGCTAAAAATGAAAGCTGTTGCTTCTAGAAAAATGATGTGCCTGGGTTTCTGGCTGAGATCCCAACACCTTGGCTGCATCTGCTGTGAAACAGTTTCCCCCACCCCAGCAAGTCCTGGTTGGCAGGGCTGGCCCTGCTGAAGAAATTTCTGTCCTCTGGGAGAGAGAAAAGTAGTGGCTTTAGTGAAAATGATTTCAGCATAATTTGGAAAGTCATAACTGAGATTAAAAGCTGGGTAAAATAGTGTTTTCTCACTTTTTTTTCCTCCTTCCTCACCCATTTGTGTATGTTGCCTATTTTCTTAGATGAGGTTTGAGATAAAGTTTCCTCTGGCAATTCCCAAAGGTTTTGGATGCCTTGCATAGTATAATGTGGGTGACATGCCTATCCCAGACTTTCTCCCATACCTTCACATGCAATTCCTCCACATCAAGACCCAGGAAAGCTTTTGTGAAACATGGTTGGACAGGCAAGTTACTGCAGCTTAGTGAGTTCCTGTTCTTCATCCACAGCTACCATGTGTGTTTGGCTTCATGGTGGTAGCTTATTTAATACTACTAATACAACCTTTTAATGGTTAAAAACATACACTTATACAAATATGTGTATATATATGTGTATGTAACATACATATACAGTTATCATGTCTCAGTTGATTTGTGGTAACTTGTAAACCTTCAGAAACCCAGTTGCAACTTTCTGTTCGTTCCAGCAGTAAGGGCAGGACTGTGAGTGGTGTCCACACGCACACTTAAAAGGAGGACATTTCTTTCAACAGGGGATAAAATGGAAATCAGTGAAGATCTAAGTACAAGAATGGACAATGTGTTAGCTCTGCTGGTGATGATGCTAGAGACATTGCCTGGCTCTGCCATTTGTCCCTTGTGTCTTAGAGGCAGCATGCAGCCATCAGTTTGGGGGCAGATGCAACACTTCAGGAGGAAGGCAGAAGTCCCTCTTCTCTGAGCAGCCCCAGAGATTCTGGCCACCAGGTTGCTCCTTGGTCACACAGGTTGCTTCTAGACATGGTCACTAGGGTAGAGCGCCTCTCTGTGCTAACTTCAGAACTGTTTCTTGCTAACTATGTAAACTTAAGACCCAGATAGTAAGGCCAGACTTGGAATTACTTTGCTTTTTATATTAGACATTGGCACGTATTCCTATCATGCTATTCTCTTCTGAAACAGTCTTCTCCTTCTAAAGGCTATAGGTTTTTAGAGCCTGATTCATCTCTTAACTTTTGCTTTGCCAAGTGAAACCCTTCGGGCTTCCTAACTGATCCCTTTAATTATTTTTATAGGCCTGCTCTGAACCTTCTCCAGTTGTCTGAGTGCGGACTGTAGAATTGGATTCAGCATTTCCACAGTGGTCTTTCTCAGTGCCCCCTTACTTACAGCATGAAAAAAGAAGGTCAAGACTGTCTAAATTGTTTTTCAGAGTTAATATTTTCTGGGATATAGTCCTTTATCCTTCATATACACATAGGCAATTAGATAGAAGTGCCAATATGTGAATTTGACTGACCAGCTAGCACCAGAAGTGCATAGCTAATGGGGTTCTGTAGGCTTCATTGACTGCATTGATCAAATCTCCACTGAATAAGCTGAGCCACAAAGTTTACAGGTAGGCACCAACATACAGGTACATGAATTTGGAGCTGAGCCTCTCTCTGGGTGGTATGTAAAGGTATGCTTGGCAAACTGTTGAATATGCATATAAATATATATAAAATTAGTAAATTCTTTATGACATAAAAAGTGTACTTTTAAATAATTACAAACTGTTCCTAGTTAAGACTACTGGCTGCAACTCTGTGCCATGCCTACGAACAACCCGAAAAGTTCCATGTTTTCCTGACCTGCCTTGGTGAAATACTCTGGAGTCAAGTTCTCTTCACCCAAACTTATACCCTTCACCTGACTTCAAAGGAGATGAATGAGTCACTCAGCAGGGCACAATACAGGCTTGTTATTCCTGTAACACATTCTATATGTCATTAATACCCTTTTTCTTACCTAACTTTTCTAATAGTCAACTAAATTTTAAGTGTTTTATACAGTTGGTTCATTATTATTTTTTTGCTTTTAAAACTTGGGAAGGGTATTTTTCCCTTCCCTTCTATTTATATTTACATTTCAGATAGTACATATACAGCCTAATCATATCACTTTGAAAGTGATATAGAAAGTTGTGCTCTCTTACTCAATCAGATTTAATCAGTTTGGATGGATTCCAAGTACTAAGCATTAATCTCACTTAAACCAAACTCCTGATAGTTCATCTAGCCTGAGTATTCATGTCAAAGACATAAAACAATCTCCTTTAATGCCCACAGTACTTTTTAAATTGAGCTTTCACCATCTGTTAATAAAACCTGCTTTGTACTGTGGTTGTGTTCTGTGGAATGTGTCAGGGGTGAGTTTCTCTTTCCCTCCAATTCTTAAAGGCCTTCTTTTTTTCAAAAGTATATGAAAATTATGCAATATAGTAACAAGGAATTAGTCACACCTTGGCAGAATCTCCATTACCTTGGCTCACATCAAAGGGAAGGAGAGAAGCGTGGTCCTTACAAGCTTATAGCATTCCTTTGCCTTGGAGTCCCACTCTGCGATGACAACTAAATTGGACACTGATGCTTACTTATTTTTCAACATGTGGGTGTAAAGCACATTGACCTTGCAGTTGACTCTTTTAGAGCACCTTTCATCGTGGGCCCAAGCCCACAGTGTGTTACAGAGCTCTCTGTTGACTTTCAGGAGTCACTGGGGAGGATTATTTGGAGGTAGAGCTGCCGAGCTGAAGTCCCCCTTTGATGCCCTCCATATTTCAGCATCTCATGTTATTAATCCCAGCAATGGTACTGTGGTGCTTCCCTGTCAAACTGTTACAGAGATCACGCTCAAAATAAATGGTGCCTTCGAATGATGTTTTGCATGATTCAGGCCTTTAAGGTCACCATTTACAACAAAAGGGGAGTGAACTACAAATTAGAAAGGGCAAGAGTAAGAATCCCTGTTTCTCTGGGACATGCTTTTTAGAACACACCATTGGCTTTACCAGATGCTGCTGCTGCTGCTTCTGTCAGGAGCAAGCTAAGTGTATTTGATTCCAGCTTTGCCTGGGAAAGCAGGTGAGCTGTGTGCATTAGATGGTGTTAAAAGTCATGGCTAGGCTTGTTTTCTATGATTCCGCATATAAGTAAATGAAAAAGAGAAGTGTTTTTGTTGATTTGAGAAAAAAAGGGATGGATTTGAAGGATGGATCAAGTTTCATTCTTGATGAGCAAGAGACTTGATTGTCAACATACTTGAGCTATGACACTGGGGTCTAAGCAATGAATAGGCATCCAGGTACACATTTATTCTCCACAACAAAGAGGCTCTGGGCACTGGGTTTTTTTGGAAAAGCTTTGCAGCTAGGGAAATAGTTGTTTGACCTTCTGAGTACCCAAAGTCAAAAAGTAGTTCAGAGTAGTCTCAGATGTTGGTGGTTACAGGACAAGCACAGGAAAAGTGTGAACTGTCACAGGACTGCTACACTCAAGCCTTCCCTGGTGTCAAGCCTTCCTTTCCCAGAAACCTGCTTCCCTGGGCTGTGGAGAAGTGGTCCCATAGCATCCGACCTCAATGCAAATGCCAGTCTGAAGGTATTAGTCGTTCACCAAGGCATGAGCAGTCGATGCTGTCGTTTTGTTAGTGCAGTACTTAATTTATTGTCTGCTTTAAGAATAAGGTTGCAAAACCTTCAAGAAAGCAGTATGGCCTGCAGCCTTGCAGGTTGTGCAAATCTCTGCTGTCTCCGCTTTCACACTGAGACATCCATCCCTGAGACTTTCTTTCATGGCAGACTAATTTATACTGGAAAAGTGGGTAGAGCCACGTGCACTCTCACTTCCACCTCTCATCTCTCAAGTTTCTGTTGTCTCAGAACAAGGAGGAAGCCCCCGATGGGAAAGCTGATGGTGTTATGGAGATGACTTGTCTTCAGGCTTGCTTGGGTTAAAAAAGCTGTCATCTAGCTCAGCTCCAGTCTTCCTTCACATCTTCTGGTATGCAGGAAGTTAAAAGAAGGGCCAATTCTGCTCTCTTTATGCTGGCTAATACACCAAAGGCTGGGAAGCTGTTTTAAAGTAACTGTGGCAGAATTTAGCCGAGATTATGGTTATGCCGGTGATGGTGATTTTATGAGTTTCAAAATGTAACTTGAACATGGATTTCAGTTAGCAGATGTATTAAATAACAAAATACACCCTGGAATTCAATTTGTATTTGATTGCACAATAGCTAATTTCTTCAGCTACTTTTTCAGCTTCCTCTTAACACTTGTGTTTTTGCTTGTAAGTTTTTTGTTTGGATATAATGAGGCTTTGTGTCTCCTGATTCCTTATCTTTTGTGGGTGGTAGAAAAATTGCTCTACTGCTCCAATATTTGCGGTTGTGTGGGGCAGGTGTTTTCACGCAGAGCTGTGCAAAATGTCTGTAGTAAATAAAAAAAGAAGGGGAAGCCTCCTTCCCTGAGATTTCTTTATACACCTGGAACTTCTGCTGCAAACCCCAGGGACCCGGCAGAAGAGCTAGTTTCAGGGGTAGAGAGGCCCTTTGCCAATCTTTGCAGCTTCTAGCGACCTGGAGCTGGTTTGGGTTTTTGTTGTGCATCGCAGGCCAGCACGTCCTGGAATTCCAGCTGCCTCCTGCATCACCCGGGGGTCCCACTCCTTCTCTCTCCTTTTGGGCTCCAGGCATCATTTTCTTCCACCCCTCCCAAGACTCCTGCATGGAGCAGGTCAAGACTAGCTCTTTGGGATGTGTGTTCAAATGTGAGATACAGCATAAGTCTATGTGACCTGATATACTCTCCAGAAGTGTCAGTCGTGTGACTCCTTGCATATCGAGTATGCTGAGCTCTTCTTCCAGACACAGAGGTGGATCCTGGACGTTTGTTAGGCGGAAAAAAGAAATTCTGTCTAGATACTCCATTGGGTATTGCTCACAGCTGGCTGGGGAACAGACCAGGTATAACACCTTCAAATTCGATAATGTTTAGGGTTTCATGGTGCCACCTAAGGACACTAGGAATTTAATTCAAATTTATTGTAGTAAATTTCTCAGGAAAGATTTAATCCACTTGCTGTTAATGTTAAGCTCCAGGACTCAGGCATTTGGATGTTCATGCCAAAGAACTTGTAGGGTTTGAAATTCATTCCATATCCCACCCAGAATACCTGCTGCTGTGCCATCTGTACACATTAGAGCAGGGATTTCTGGACACCTGAAATCATGGATCCTGTAGCTTTGCTCTAAGACACATGTCTTTGGCGAGCTTAATGTGGATCTCTGCCCTGAGCCAGAGGCCCATGCACGGCTAGCCTGCCTTCCTTGGCCAAATGTAGTGAAGGGAAGGCAATGCAACTGTGAAAATCCCACTTGGTCCAGGGGCAGCTGATCAATTCCTGTAACAGCACAGCCTCTTTCTCAGCCACCTGTGTCCACTGACACTGCATCCAGCAGGTAGATCTGGCAACATTGCTTCTGTCCTAGTGTGCAAGCCCCATGCCTAGGTGGGACTAGAAGGTTTTCTTCAAATCATATGGCAAGTTTTATATCAGGTTGTGTGATGGGACAGCAGACCCACCAGCTGATACAGCACGGAGCCCTCCAGGCAACTCTGCCCTGCTCTCCATGGGAGAAGGACACTGCTGCCACTTTGCTCCCCATACCTTTGGGTAGTGGACCACAAATCAGGACATCTGGCACGCAAGGCCAAAGAGCAGGAGGAAAGACTATAGCATAGGGCAGTACAAAATCCAGGCCTAGCTGTGGCGGAGTACAAGCAGGAGCCCACCTGGTGCACTGGATGCTCAGTGCCTGAGATCTGACAAGTCTAAGAGCACTTTCCTTGATACTAGGTCTTGGATCTGGAGTAAGGTGACGATTTGTGTCAAGACCTTCCTGTATAGACTCATATATGCACTAAAGCATGCAAAATTTGCTAAAACTGCTTAAATCCTTGCTTTTATGGGTGTATATATGAACCCTAATATATTTTTTTTCAATTATATTCTTGATGAGTACAGAATTTATTATTTGAATGATGATACTTTTAAACCAGTCAGCTGATATTTCTTATAAAACAAGGCAGGGGTAGGACTGTGCAGCAGTTACTGTTACACTTGGATGGTACAACATCAAGCTGACAGAGAGGTGAGGTTCTTGCTTCTGGACTTCAGAAGGTCAAAATCAGTGCGGGAACTTTTCCCAGTGGTGTCAGCTGCAAATGTCAGGGAGAATTGCATTTCCAGCAGCTTCCCAGGACAGATTTTCACAGTCAGAACCATTTATTTCTTGTGTACTGTTGGAAAAGCATAATAAAAGAAACCTGGGTATCAGTTTAAGGTGATTTTTGGGATGAAGACAGAGTCATATAAGCAAGGGACTGCAAGGGAAATTTTCACTTCAGTTATATTTGGTGTGTGAATAAAAAGAAAACCCAAAGCAGGCACTGATCAAATACATAGGTATTTAAAAGTAGGAGACTGGAAATTTGAAATGTCTGTGTGGTATTTGTGATAATGCCATGGTCCTAAATACAACTATTAATAACATAAATATTTGTCTATGACAATGTCAAATTTAATTTGCTGTAAACCATATAACCCAGCTATATAATAACATGGCACATATATTTCATAGCACATGACACAAAAGCTTGTACACATTTTATACACTGCTTAAACAGGTGATGTGCTGTATTTATTATGTATCTTTGAGATGTTCACGGACACTCTATCCTGGACAATTGACTGGAGAATTCTGAATTGTTTCAGATGCTTTTAAATGAAAAAACAGGGATCATTTCCACCAAACGTGGGTGATAACTTGAAATATCAAAAGAGACCCAACACAGTTCTAACCAAGAGCCGTAGCAAGATGCTTCAGTACCAGCAAGTCTCCACTCCTGTGATCTGTCTGGGTACCCCTGCTCCCCCATCATAGCCCATCCCACCCAACAGAGATCTGCAACATTAGCAACCAGGTAGTAGCTGGTGACACGATACACAACAGAAGGCTTAAGGTAGCACAGAGAATGTTTTTTTTTTTCCTATATTTTGTTTTAGAGACACGTTAACTGGTATTTTCTCTGCTGACCTGTCAGAGAACCTCAGGAGTGCAGATGTGTGCTTATCTGAGCAGTAACACAGCTAGCTGCCTTCAAAGGGAAGGGTGGGTAAGCGCTTATCTCAGCAAGAAGTAAGGGGTGGAGAACAAGCACATTCACAATATGGCCCATTTTTTAATGACTAGTACTCATTGTTTCCTGTTAAAAAGGACAAAAGTGGGGAATGTGACTCTTTTGGTATTTTACTGGGGAATTAAAATGTTGATAGAAGTAGGTGGAAAAAGCCAGCACTGGTAATACAATCCCCTCCTCTTTCACTAGTAGTTTCCTTCTTGAATTTTTTTTACTTACAGTGGAGCAACTTGGACAAGCTGAATTGCCACAAATTTTCTTTAGGGCATGACAGACCAGTGGAAGGAGTTGGTGGTTTGTGTTTGTTAAGCTCTCAGGTTCCTTTGGAGTCGGAGCTTTCCATGCTCCCTATAGAAGACCCAGCTGGTGAGTTTGTGATAGCTCATGCAAATACTTGACAAATCACACGAATCCTTCTCCAGCTTCCAGAAGAGATCCCTCACAGACTGGTGAAGCTCTGTATCCCAGGGAGGGTAGTAATCTCCTTCTGAAGCCCATCAACTACAAAATTCACACAGGTACTGAACCCTCTCCTGATAATTTAACAGCACTTTGATTGATAAAAATCTGGATGCTGCCTGGAGGTTAAAACCTATGTAATAACTATTAAAGAATAGACCAGTTCTAAAGTTCCAGAGACTCATTTTGCAATTTTAGACTCACACAAACTTCATTAATGTAACAGAGCATTATCTTCAGTGAAGCAAAATGTTCTATTTTATGTCAAGTGCCATTATCTCACTGACATCAGATTTCAGTATCCCTTAGTTCATTCATACATACATCAAGATTTGTACTTAAAGATTCTACAGCCTGTCTCAGGGTCTGGTCCAAGACTGCTCTGAAAATGTGGTTATAGGATCAGCTTAAGAACCCAGAGTAGTATTGAATGGTGCATTTTGATTTAAATGTCATCATGGAGATTTTATATTAAATAAAAGATCTCTGGAGCTTCTGAGGTACATTTTCTGTTTGGTATGTAGGTGACATTTTGGTATCACAAAAAAGTATTATTCCTAGGAGACAAAAGGAATCAGAAAATACTGGCAAATAACATGCTGCAAACATGACAGAGACTTTTCTAAGGCAAAAAAACCCCAAACAAACCTGTTAGATGAACTCTTATTAACTTTGAAAATTTCTTTAGATTTCTTGCTGCAGATAGGTTATATATGGTGACAATGGTGTTCTGGTAACTTCCCACTATGCCTGCTTAAGCCTCCCATTCCTTGTAGCTATGTGATCTGTATGAAATCCACATAGGCTTGATTTTCCTGGCTGGATTGTGCCACTATTTTCCCATGTACACAGTGAGTTTGAAAAGCTGTTGGTCTGAACGGGCACCCATAAACCCCACTTTTCACTTTTCTTACTCTGATATCACTGTCCACACAAGGTCAGAGGCAGCAGCGAAGCAGACCTCTTGGCTTTAATTGTCTTTTCCTACATTGTAAAATACGAATAGGACAGGCTGTCCACCTGGGGATGCTGGGAGCATTAAACACCAGCTGGGATCATGCCCCAACATGCTACAGCTTGTACAAAGGTTGCTACGTGACTTAAATCCATTGCACAGAATAGAACCATATAGCCTCAAAACAGCAGAACCTGACTTAGTTTCTAGTAACTCATTAAAATGACTCTACAATTCTTTTGATGTTCTGTACTAGTTTGGTCACATTCCTTTCTGTTTTATAGCACGGTAATAACAACATTCTTGTAAACAGTCATATAAACTCTAACCTTCATATTGGTCTCTTCAGATCACCTGAAAACCTTTTCACATTGGGATTTGTCTTTCTTACCGCCACAAAGCATATCCCACCCTAAAAACCCATGCCATCAAAGGAGCAGGAGGAGAAAATAGGGATGCAAAAGTTGATTACTGCTGGGTCACTTGCTTAGTACAGCCATACCATCCTGCAAAGGCAGAAATTTTTTACAGTCCTTACCTTTATAAATTCGTTGTTCAGAGCTATTGGGGTTTCTATTCTCTTTCAGAGGAAACTCTTCTGTGGACAGATACTCTAGCCTGGGTGTTTGTTGGTTAGTGCCTACCCTTCGGTGATTAGCAGCCTGTACTCTTTCCATTGTTATCAATACATTGTCATCCCCTGCTTGTGTGGATCTACCACCTGGGGTAATGTTTTCCAGGAGCTGAGCTGAGTTCTGTATAATGTGGCTGGCAATGGACAATTATAGAAACAGAGAAGCCCTAGGAGGCAAAAAAAGAAGCCGCTCTGTTTTAGCCGTGCTTGTCCACTGATAGCATCACATAAAAGAAAGATGACTGACTTTAGCTAAAGTGTGTGCTCTATGTGCTGTAAGGAGGATAGGCAGCAGTTTCCAGATGTCTCTGGCCAAAGGCTTGGCACTTAAGCATTTGCTCAAACAAAAGGGCCAAGGATAAGGGACTGCACCCTTTGCAAACAACACAGCGCATGGACATGCACTCACATGCAAAGAATTTACATCAGCTGAACAGTTTTCCAGGCAGTCAGTAAATATGACTTATGTCTTCTCTTCCTCCATCAATAGTTTAAACAATCTGGGAGCAAAACCAGATACAATGATCTTCCTGACACTGTAAAAGACAAGGAAAGATTTCACACATTTTAACATTTCCTCAGCTTGCTTGCTTTCTTTTCTTTCCCCCTGTTTCTTTCTTTTTAAAAATCTTTTAAATTTTTCTTTATCCAAGACAATTCTGTGTTTTCCTTTGGACTGTCCAGTTGGAGCAGAGAAACAAAGTAATGTGCTGTGAACCCATCACAGAGCATAAAAAGGAAACCGTAAATATTCAACTGTACAAACTGCCAACAATGTCTAAATAAGCAATGTGTTACACAGCATATCTCTTGAAGGGTGGTACATTTATAGTAGTTGCAATCTGCTGGAGAATTATTTGCAAGTAGGAAAAAAAAAAAGTAGCTAGATTTGACAGATAAATTTTTCACAGTGTTACCCTTTGTTTGTAGACCTTCTCTCCTTTTACTGTACCCTAGAGCAAATCTCTGCCTTTTCAAAGGACCACGCCATTGTTCAACTGAAACGTTATTATTTCTTCTCTCAAGTTTGATTAAATTACTTGGCACTCAGACAGAAGTTGATAATAATACAAACGCAATGATCAAGGTGGCAGATGTGCCGTTATTCTCTTAATGGCAAATAACTAATTCTTCAAACTGTGGCTACACAGTTTTAAAGTGATAGAGGGGCTAAGCGCGTAACATTATAGCCAGTTTTATGTATGTTAATTGAAATGGGATTGAGAATTTATTGGGGAACATTTAAATAATTGTTTTCCTTAGAAAATATAGTCTGGGTGTTGGTTTGTGGATTATACACGTGTAGAGATTGCAAAGATGAGGGCTAGAGAGGCAAGCAGAGGTTTAAGGCAGCAGGCTGACAGTGCCTGTGCAGCTATGGGGGCTCAGCTGCCTTGCAGGAACTTGCTCTTGTATCTAAGCCTTAGGATAAAAGGTGTATTTTTAAAAAGTGCTAGCTAAAATGTTTTAATTAACACCTGTTAAAGCCCTGCAATAAGAAGCAGAAGGTATTTTCTGGGATATCAACTGATGGAAAAGTGGCTTAATTAGGTGAAGGAGTCAAGGGAAACGTTAGGACACCCTGGCCCTCTAAAAGGACATAGTGGTTAAAAAGGGACTCCTGCACCCTGCCTGGGGAGATTAAAGTAGCCACCATTTGAGTGAGGATCAGAAACCAGGGATTTTCAATATATTAGCTCAAATGCTTGAGCTAATAAGTTTTAAAATAAATCTTTTCTACACTACACAAGCCCTGAGGGAAGAGCAAAGAGATTAAGGTAAAAATAGAAAGCATGAAGTGTCTAATAATGAGCCACACCTGTTTAGTGAAGTTTCCCTATCTCTGGTCTGGTGTACACCCCGTTTTTGTATCAGTATGACTGGTTTGGCCAGGAAAGTGTTTTTCTAAGGGACTGGAAGGATGAGCAGGTTACCACGAGGGAGCCACGTGACAGTGGTGAAGGTCCTGAGGGCAGCCACTGAGTTGTCTGTAGAAGATGTTTCCCCTCTCATTTACCCCAATACTGGAGGAGTTTTGGTTGTTTCATGTGCAGATAAAAATAAGGACTTTTTAAGAAGATCTAAAAAAGATTTAATAATTTAATTATTTAATTACTTGGAGACAAGTGGTTTTCATTTACTACAATGGATCCCAATCTTGTTGGCCTCCAGGCTTTATTGTACTGTAAATATTATTACTCATAATAAAAACCAACCTAACGTTTTTCCCCAAAACTCTAAGCTTTGGTCTTCAGCTGCTGATGCTGGTTCAAACTGGAAGAGGAAGTAGATAAAAAACACCAAAGAAGACTTCTCTGAGATTTCTGATGTTAGTTCTCAGACCCCAAAGTCCACATAACCTCCAGAGAAGTACAGGTTAGCACCCTGCAACTTGCGAGTCTTCTCCAATCAGTCCTTTTTGTCTACCATGAGAGCTGTCACAACATGTAGTGATATCTGAGTTTACATTGCTACGGGGCAGACCATGTGTAGGACATACTGGTTACAACAGCAGGTAACTCATAATGTTACACCCCTGTCCCTATTTTGAAGCTGTAGGTTTTTTTATTATAGACAGGAACCTGTCATTCCTTCCTCAAAAATATTGAGATCCTTTAAAAGAGATTTTAAAGATTAGGCCAGACTAGGGGAAGCTCAGCTTTGAGACCTGAGAATCTGTTATTTGTGTAAAACCAGATGACCTTTCTCCCCTGTTCATGACCAACTACTTAGCTAGTAGAAATCTATGCATCTCCCTTACCCCCAGAGATGCTACGGGAGCTTGGATGTCCGAGTGCCTAGGATGACATCCTGGTTTTACTGAAGTCAGCAGGAGTTTTGCCACTGGCATCTCCTCCTTAGAGTTTACCCCATGCCCTTGTCGGAGCAGGCAGTAATCCTGATGAAACTGTAGGACAAACGCAGTCACAGTATAAATAGAGATATAAATTATATTTGGGGTTAAGAGGCACTGATGAATATATATTAGGTAGTTTACATAGTATAGGAGAGATGCCACAGAGAGACTTTTTTTCCTTACACCTTCTTATACCCTTGTCTGTGTCTCTTTCCCTTACAAACTACTACTAATGTGAAGGGTGAGGAAGCATTTATTCACTCATGTTGATTTTTAACAGTTTATTGCAATATACTTCATAGCCTCATCACAGCTCTCTGTCTTATCAAGATGGAGGTGTAGGCTCCATCAACAGATTATTAGAATAGACCTGAATTTGGTTATGTGTCATTGCAGTAATAAGGCTTAGTCCTTCATTTATAAGTGAATTTACTTACATTTACTTTATTAATCCTCATAAAAGCCCTATTGAGAGGAAAATACTATATTTTCCAGAACACTTCTCTGATATGTTTAAATCTTATATAGGACAATTAAAAAGCAAATGAGACAAGTCAAAAGTAGAGAGGAGAAGTAATCAGGAAACCTATATAAGTGATTTTTATGCCCCTGTTTTCATGGTACATGGCCATCTGATGATTGTAAAGTGGGAGATGACAGCTTGGGCTTGGTTTCATCAGCAGCTGAGCTGAGCTGTTGACTGACCAAAAGGAGAGGCCATTTCCCACTACCTTCCTCACTTACTCCCTGTTTCCCTTCTGCCCTTTTTCGTCCCTCCTTCCCTTTCCCAGCTGCAAAGCCCCACTCCTTTGACACCAGCATTGGTATAGTTGGATTCTGCTACAAACCAGTTAAAACTCATTAACCCAGCAGAAGTCTTCTTGGTTTTCTTGTGGAGTTTTATTTTCTGCTGTGTTAGTGAGTTGAACTGGCTCAAAGGGGCCAGTGACACCAGAAGTGGAGCCAAATGAGTAACAGCAGTGAAGGAGGACGAGGAATTGACTGAGGAAGAGAAGGAACTTCTCTGTTTTGGTGGTAATGAGCTGTCAGAGTGGCTCATCCTGTGTCATTAATTTGTAGCTTGAATATAAGAGTCCATTTCTGCTGAAAAGGTCACTTCTGATTCTTTCTCCCCTCTGGACTTCTGGCAGATTTCTGCTAGTTTGGTGAGATGAAACGGATCACCAAAAGGGGAGAAGAGCTCCTGACACCATGTGTTGGAGGGGAAAGGAGGAGGAAGTCCCCTTTGGTGGCAATGTGTTACACCAGATCAGCAAGCACATCTAATTGCACCCTAAGTGTCTTGCCCAAGATCACATGGGAAATTCGTGTCAGAGTAGAAAGCTGGCCTTTTGTAAGAGCAAGAAAATTGCTGTACCCCCAAAATCTCAGGATCTTGCTTCTACTGGTCCAGCCAGGATGAGGTGTTTTAAAGGACAGTGATGGTTGCCCACAGATACAGGGTAATCTGCTTTATCCAGCATTTCAGCTCACCCTACTTTCTATAAATCAGAGAATGATTTTAAACTTGAAAGCATGGGATTATTGTTCCTTTCCTAATGTGTCAGTAAAAACAGTTGCTCTGAAAAATTCTGACCCCAGAACTGTCTGAAAATTTAATGAATTTTACTAAGTTCTCAGCCTTGGGGATGTCCTTTGACAGGGAGTTCCACAGGCAGAATAGGTGAAAAAATCTTTCCCTCTTAGCAGTTTTGAATTTGCCATGTCTTAATTTCACTGAGCACTCCCTATTTGTTAGGGTTTGTGGCAGCGAGAACCAATTTTCCCAGCTCACGCATTAACACGGGACTGTGAGACCCATGCTCCTGCCCGTGCTCCCCCTTGCTGGGTGACTGCTGGACAGTGTTATAAATCAAGGATCCTGAATCCCATCCTGACTTCCACACGGATTCCCTCTGTCATCTTGGTAACTCGGATTACCTGTTTGCCTCCCTACAGCTATTTGCAAAAGGAGATAATGATACTTGTCTAACTAACAAGGGTACGGTGGGATGATGTATCTCATTAAAGGGAGTGAGGTGCCTAATGCAACTGCTACTTTGTAGAAATTAAACACATATTTTTTAGAACTTGAACGTCCTTCTCTGTGGCGGCTTATTCCCTGCGTGCGCACCAGATGGCACTGCATTGCAGGTTCAATTACGGCACAGGCGGCAACTACCTTTAATTTGTGTGATAGGCACAACTGATAACTATTCTTTTCTATTCCCATGAGAATCACATAAAAAAAAATCTGGAAAAATGTAAAACCGTGTAATGTTCTATTTTACAGAATTTTCTTTGATTCTTTTTAAGGAAAGACTTAGTGCCTTGAAGGCCTTAGGGTCTTCAAAACCCAGTAAGATACCATCAGCCACCATTTCTGACCATAGAGATTGAGAAGTACCATGCAATAAATTGCAATTTGACTTGCTTTTTTCTTGACCATAACTACACAGTATACATAATACATGAATCTAGTAATAAACCCCAGGACTTGCATAGTTCATTTGGGATAATCAAAGTGCACTTTCACAGAGGTATTAAAAAGATTTATAATTATTTACATATTGTCTCCAGGGAAGAATGGGAGTTGTTAAACAATTTGCTCAAATGCAAGCAGTACATGGGAGAGAAAAGAACTCCACCTTCTTTAGCCTCAGTCTCTTACAAGCCTGCATTGCTTCCAATATTCCCATTTCTATCTTATATGTGAAACGATAAGAAGAAATGGAATGCTTCAAGGGGAAGGGACTGTTGTATCCACATTGTAATTTTCATAGTGCGCCTTAAAACACAGTTTATCTTTATTGCTCACATTGCGGTGATATATCACCTCGCTCAGTAAATAGGCAAGGTGGACTTTGTGGTAAAATTTAAACTTACTTTAACATTTCTTTGGGTTATAAAAATATTCCTCCCTATAGCACCTTATTTAGAGATAAACATGTATCCTTTCTGCACAGTATTTTCAATGCTGCAGTTCATGAACACCTGCTTTTTATGTCTCTCCTTTTAGTGTTGGAGCTGAGGAACTGTCAAAGGAATGAAGTGTATGCACTGTATTTTTTTCAATGCATGTAGGTTTTGCAAACCCTGTTATCTTATTTGAGACATCACAGAGAAAATATAAAAAGATCCAGAATATTGGTATGAACAAGCCATGGGGCTGTGTCATTGCACTGAACTTCACGGTGGCCTGTGAAGCTGCACGGGAAGAGTGAAATGTATCTCTGTGGACACGGGTTTGCTCCTGGGATCATCATTTTTCCTCTCCCCTAGTCTGGCAGGATGAAGATCTGGGAGGAGGGCGTGGGAATTTAGATAACAAGCGATCCCTATGCTGTAGGAAGGGAAAAATACCTCAGTTTTCTGCATTCATTTAAATGTCATGACTTGGCCTCTCTCCTTATGGTCTGGCAGCTTGCAAAGCTGGCTCTGAAGGTTACCAGTGAGAACAAGGCTGTGTCTGGCCTCCCCTCTGTACAGGGATGACACAGAATAAGCAATAACCTGTCTGGAAATACAGCTGCCAGTGGGAACAGGAGGGAATTTGGACTTTCACTGCTGTTTTCTGAGGATTTCCTGAATGTCACCGGGTTTGTTGCTGGAATTGAAGGTCCATTGGAGCTGGGTGTTCCAGGAGCCAGTCCTGGGGTTTGCAGCCTGCAAGTGCTCCTCTGGAAAGCAAAGGGTTCAGGACAAAGGTCTAGGACTTGTTTAGGATGGGAGCTGAAGCTCAGGGGCATAAACCCCCTTTGTGCATGTTCCTTTGGATGAGATGGTGTGCTGAAGCCAAGGCAGCCTCATTCCCGTCACACAAACTATCCTGACTCTGGGTCTAGGTTAGCACCACTTATTCCTTCCCACCTGGGTGAAGGGGTGAGTGAAGTCCGGGAATGGCTGAGCTCCCTGGACCCTGGTCCCATCAGTGAATATTTGGTTCAGCAGATAGGGTTTAGAGGGGTTGTCCTCTGCTGCTGGTGTGGGCCACTGCAGTGCTCAGCCCTCCAGGACTGGAGCAACATGGAAATGGGAAATACTGACTCAGAGGGTGTTTTGAAGTCCTGAAGGTTGATTGTCAGTGCTAAAAAACAAGCTGCCTTGTAATATCTCTGCATCTGCTCCTCTTTTCTTTCAAGGTGAGGTTTTATGCCCCAGCTCATTTTACAGGTCTGTCCTTACTCCTAATGAAGCTAAAGGTAAAACTCCCACTAAGAGAAGCCTGTCCTGCATTTAGAAGCAGCCGAGGACTGATGGAAGCTTCAATTACAACCATGATACCGTTTGCTAAGAAAGAGAAAAATAATTTTTAAAAAGGGAGATAAACTCTCTAGCTAAGGCAGCTGTCCTTTCAGATTTGTTGTTAAATCAATAAAACAAATTTTGAAAGTTTGCTCCCATTTCTCAATACACGTCTCACACAACAATAAAACCCACGAACATTCATATGTGTGGCAATTCAAGGACTGCTTTTGCAGAGTTTATTTAAGAAGCTCCAAAATAAACCTGAAGATAATCACACTTAGACCAAAGACATACTTAGGATAAAATAAAAACACAGCCACAGTAGTTACAGTCTAGAAGTGACTGGGGTACAATAAAGTATAGTCACAACTAAATTATGGCTTGGACTGAAGTAGATACATACTATTAATTGGATGTAGGCCCTTTAACCTTTTTGCAGGAAGCAAACTTGAGATCTAATAATTTTTGTAAAGATGAGCTTTCTGTACTTCCAGTAATATTTCTGGGCTTTGAAAGGATCCTGACTTTCCGTTCAGATTGTTTTGATGAGATTGGCTCTAATATTGCAACCATGCCAACCAAGCAGAGGTAAGAGAGGATAAAGGAGGGTGGAAGTTTGATTGCCTTATTCAAAGGAGACAAATATCCTGCTGGTAGTATCAGTGCTCCACTGCTGATCCTTTTAAGGTACTTTGTTGCTGGACATTTTCATGGATGTGAAAAATTGTAGCAGAAGGGAGTGTTAGCTAATGATTCAAGTATCTCTGCTTAAAAAGAAGTAACTTATTGGGAAGAAGACATGAAGGCAACAGTGTTTATATCATACACAAAACTGATTAAAGGTTCATTTCTCTGTTGGGTTCACCACCTTTCATTACCATTAGCTGTCTCTAGAATAAGGTCCTAAATTAAACTTTGTGCTTTTAAAATATACAGGATGATATAATCCCACCCTCTAACAGATACCTGTTTTTTAGCAAACTGTTTTCATTTGAACCCCAGACTAGTGCTGACTTCACTAAGAAAACTTGAAATCCCAATTCAGGTTGGCAAACTCACATCTACAGCTTAAAAAGTAGTGGGTGGTTTTGTGTGCCTTCCTTTTTTTGCAATAGATTTGTCTCAAAGGACCCAGGACCTCAAAGTGAGGTTCGTCCAAGGCTGGAACGAGGCGTCAGGAATGGACTTCAACAACCCTAACTCTTGCTCTGAAGAATTTTGAAGGAACCTAAAGTGCTCCTGATGTGCGGTTTTCAACTGTCTAAAGTTATGGAAGATGCCTCTCCCTCATTAATTTCTAACTAATCCTCCAATCTATCTTGCAGGGGTTGTTCAGGAGGTGATAATGGTGAGCAAAGAAGGAACAAGCAGCTGAAGAGCTAGTAGCAGCTTAAGCTGTCACCACCATTTCTTCAGTGAAGGTCTGGCCACAGTCAAGGAGGGTTAAGGTACATCTTATAACCTAATGACTGAAGTAGGCTAAGAGAATATACATACTTAATATGTATATATTATCTGAAGTGCCAAGATTTAACAGCTATAGGCCATAAAAACTGAAATCTTTTAAGGACTGGTTGCAGGCAGGGAAACTGCCACACACTCACCAGTGGCCTGGATAAACATTTGCTATTAATTTCCTCCTATTGCAGATGCAGTTTCATCCTAACAGCTGAAGTTTTATGAAGGATCAGATTTTGTTTCCTTGTAAAGAGAATTAGAGAAATGCTTAAAAGCCAAAACAAATCTGAGGACTGAAGGGTGATGACATCTAATAGGTCTGCAAAAAACCACTACTGCTAGGCTCAGGCACTAGTGCTCTGCATAAAGGAAAGGAGTTAAAATTGATAGCACATGAAATACAACTAAATACTCTTGAAGGTTAGGGCAGGTGCTATGCGATCATTCAGTCTTTTACTAGCTGTCAATGGTTGTTTGTAAGTGAGGTCAACAAGATGTTTACTGTATGGTTGAATGCTGTATTTGAAGTAAAGATGTATGATCTTTGAATGAAGATATTAATGATGTGACAAAAAATCCTGAAAAAATACTGCTTTCAATGGGAGCTGCAGTTAACGTCGTGTACTAACAAGCTAGATGCCAAAAGTAGCTGCAAGGAACGTAATAATATAGATACTTGCTGCAAAAATATAAAACAGGAAAAGCAATAAATCTGTTCATCTACTCAACTTTTTAAGCCTAGATTTGGATGTGAAGTTTTAAGTCTCTCTAATTACTATAGCTATTGATTTTCTTAATCAAATAAAAACTTTCTTTTCAGAGTTTTGTGCATTCTTCGTAAGTACAGATGATGTTAACTTATCAAAAACTGATTTCCATTTAACTTAAATCCCATTCCTCAAGTGTCCCATGTGACAATGCAAGTTCCGCTATTAGGAAGAATAATAAAGGAAAAGTTTTAACTACAATTGCTAGTTGAGGGCTAGATTCAAAGAATTTCTATTTTTTGTATCATCATTCATGTTGATCATTCTAATAATAAATTTCAGTGACTTTTAAATATTAAATTCTTTTAGTTGTGGTTGTAGATAATACACACAGACAAATGAAACCCCAAAATCCAGCCTTCATCAAAAGTGTATTAGCTAATCTCTGAGGTCAAGCCACAAAAGTCAAGGAATAGCAGAATTAAGGTTACCTTTGCAATCTTAATTTGATTACTTTGGGTGTAAGGAGTAGGCTTTAATTCTTAATTATAGATCTACACATTGGTTCCCCTGCTGCTTCCCTTCCTCTTTCAGTACACACATTGGCCCATGTTCCTTTAATGAGTAAGTAGTATTTCATTTCCTTTTTGCTATTCATCTTGTGACCTCGAGTCTTCTCTTGCTCCCTCCTGCCAGTTCCTGTTCTGAATTCAGCATTATTATTTTTCTCTAGGCTTTCCTAAGCTTTCAGCTCTCTGCTGTCTGGGAGTTTCACAAAAAATACTGGATTTATTTTCACAGCAGCCCAACAGATGAGATATGGCATTAACCTGACTCCACAGGTGGGGCATGGTGGCAGGCCAGAAACGCCTGCTGAATTTGAGTGCCCAGTTTCTGCTAGTTTGAGTTTGACTTTGCATAGCATGGAGACGTATTTTATGTGATAGTTGACTGTGAGTGCTCAGCACTTCTGCAGCTCAGAGACCCCACAGTATCTAGTCAGGGACCCAGAAAATGAAGCTGTACAATTTATAACTGTGAGAGCAAGAGCTGGTTTAAATTGCTTGCCTAGCTTTATATAAGAGCTGAACAGCAGAAATACAACCAGCTCTCAAGGACAATGGTGAAACCATCCTCCCTCTTCTGGTAAGCCCTAGGAGCAGATTTAGTAAGAGAAGCTGTGAGCTGTAACCACCTTCTATTACCTCCCCGGATGCAATACCTGCAGTACAGGTCATACCTGGGGAATGGCCATGCCGCAGTGCATCTCTTATTACTGCACCTGAATCCTCCTTTTTATTTTACTATTATAAAACATCTAGCTTTTGAAGTCCATATCCTATGGGCAGCAGTCTCCCTTTGTTATATCCTCCAATCTATCATCGGTGCCATCCATTTTGTGCCCAGCAGGAGGGAGAAGTATATGATCATGCTATTAAAGATAATACCTATGCAAAAAGGGATTGAATCAAGGCTGGAGAGGTAATTTGATTCTGGCACTTCCTCACATCTGATTGCAACTGCAAGATTCTTTTAACACAGTTTGAGGTGTGTAATTTCCCATATTTAAAAAAAAAAGTAGACTGCCAAAGTAGGCATTTCATTATGCAGGATCACAGGACTCCCAGGAGAGCTTCCTTTCTCTATTGCTGGAGAAGTCCCAGCCTTCTTGCTCTGTCATCTTTTGCCCTTCCTGGGGTCTTCATAGTTTTAATAGTCTCTCCCAGCCATAATTCAAGGTCCCCTTTCTCACTGGCTCCCCACACTGTGCTTCCTCACACACAACTGGCATTAAGCTCTAGCCTCCCCATGTTCTTCATCTCCCCAGACAAACATCAGGCTGCCCTTAGGTTTCCCGTCTGTTCATCAATTTAGTTTTCTTTGCTGGCCCCATCTTCTCCCTGTTCCTCTCCCACTTCAAACTCAAGAGACCTATTTCCACAGTCTCCACCAAGGAGACTGAAAGCATGGGTAACTCTGTCCTCTTGCATATTGAGTATCCCCAAATGACTGGAAATAGCTTGTAGTTACTCAGCACAGCAACACAGTGTCAGATCTCTTTAGGTCTAGCCTGAAATATTGGTGTTATGGATGTACCTTCAGGGAATGACTGAGGTCTCGGAAGTGTCCACTCTTCATGTGTGATCTGCGGTTTTCTAATGGTTGCAATAGTTCCTTGGTGTAGATTTGTACAGAAGGTATAAAGGTTGTGTTTCTGGGACAAGCCACATCTTAATGCCAAAATTCACAAATCTTTCCCAAAGCACACAGGCATTAAAGTTCTGAAAAAAAAGTGGGTTACCACAGGGTTTTAACATGGACAAGGCAGGTATTTTTCCATGGTCTTGTTCTTGGAAATAGCTGAACTGTTTTGGCTGAAGTTTTCCAAAGAAGGTTTTTCAAGTTCAGACAGGTGTCCGACATGTCAGAGTTCAGCCTAGTCATCTGAAGTTTTGCAACACTGGGAGCCTAAAATGGCAAGAATCAAGTAATCTCAGTAATTGTTGGTGCTATCAGAAATGCCTATGAAACTTATATGCATTGTGCCTAATTCAGCTTCACATATATCCATTTTTATGATGATCTAAGTCCACAGAAATACAGGATGATGGAAACTGTGGAATATCCATATCTGGGGTAGGGGTATCAGCCAATGATGACAGATGATATTTATGCAAAAATGTTCATTAATAAGAATGGTATGTCTGCTTAAAAAATGCCTACAGTTATTTGTTTGAATCCCATAAACATTTTCAAGAGGGTTTTTAAACTTACTTATCTTTACAGATGTAAACTTCAACAGTCATCCCAGAGCTAGGAAAGTCTATTGTCATGCCTGTAAATAGTATCTGCTGATGCTATTTGTTTTCTGAATAAGTAGTTTTGTAAGAAAGAAAACCGTAAAGCTAATAATGGATTTTTCTCCATTTTAGTCTTAATTACACTATGGTCAATACTGCTTAAAATTGAGATGAAAACTTGGTTTACAGGTTGGAAGAGCTAAATTTTGTATAAACTGTGGATAAAAAAAGCTTTTAAATTGCTCAAAATTATTGAGATCATGAAACACAGTGTAACAGCATTTCTCATCTTCACTCATTGTCGTGGTTTAACCCCAGCCAGCAACTAGGCACCACGCAGCTGTTCGCTCACTCCTCCCCATCCCCCTGGGACTGGAGAGGAGAATCAAAAAAAAGGTAAAACTCATGGGTTGAGATAAGAACAATTTAATAACTAAAGTAAAATAAAATGTAATACTAACAATAATAATACTAATAAAACATGCTACTACTATTACTGCTACTGAAAAGGAATATAACAAAAAAAAAAGGGAAAAATAAATAAAACCCAAGAAAAGACAAGTGATGCGCAATGCAATTACCACCTGCAGACCAATGCCCAAGCAGTGATCCACCCCTCCCGGCCAACTCCCCCCTCAGTTTATCTACTGAGCCTGCCGTTCTATGGTCTGGAATATCCGTTTGGCTAGTTGGGGTCAGCTGTCCTGGCCATGCTCCCTCCCAGCTTCTTGTGCACCTGCTTGCTGGCAGAGTATGGGAAACTGAAAAATCCTTGAATTAGGATAAGCGCTACTTAGCAAGAACTGAAACATCAGTATTTTCAACATTATTCTTACACTAAACCCAAAATGCACTGTACCAGCTACTAAGAAAAAAATTAACTCTATCCCACCTGAAGCCAGAACACTCATTAAAACACTTTCTCTACAGTGTCTTTCAGGTCAGACTTTCTGAGGTATTTGCAGAACTTCACATTAACCCACCTGTTGACTGCCTCTGTATGCTGGAAGCATTTTGCATTACCATTCATATAGAAATTTAATTGCTTTAGATCATGACTTCTTAGGACTCAGAGTCACAATCAAATTATGATAATCTAACAAAGCACTGTGCATCAGTTAAGCAGCAATAATGGCTCATGTGTATGGCCTTAGCCAGTGGCAAATATGAGGACTTTTCCCACTCTGAAAGAGTGTTACTTAAGATAATGTGCCTTGCAATAGGCTTGGGATCATGAACCTATGGGACATTGTCAATTATTTTGACTTGGCTGATGTTAGGAGGCTTTTTAAACTGAACTACTTTGTGAATCTGAGCTCTTGCTCACTTATAGTCCTGGGTACATGGTAGTCTCACAAGCCTTTAAGACATAACTCCAAAAGATAGGCCCTATCTTTTTTAGGCCCTAAGACAGATTAGCTTAATGTGAGAACTTTGGAAAATCCTAAATAATGTCTCTGAAATTATGGGTATCTCATCTATCTCTCTGTAGATGAAAAAAAATCTACTAATAACTTTGACCTTCTGCTGACAGGTTTTTCTGTTGACTTGAATATTGTGGGAGTGGCAGCATAGTTAAAGCTGGAAATTCCCACCCATTTTTCCACTGTCTCTCCCAGTAGACCAACAGATGTTCCTCATTAACTTTTAGCAGATAGATTTCTTGTTGATAACTCAGGTTATTTTTTTATTGCATGGGGGAAGCTGGGAAGTGCCTTGCTATGAAACCCAGCTTTTAACACACATCTCCATGTCCCAGCATTTTTCATAGTATTTCTGAAAAATATTGTGATTTCAAAGCACAATGATAAGTCTTGTTGGTTGAGTCTTCAAGAGTGTATTGAAGTTCTAAAATGAAATGTATTAAGTAGTTTCCTGATTAACCAAATCTCCATGTGTCTGAACCTCTCCTTGGCTTTATTAATTGTAAAAGGCCCTGCAATCTCCCTTGCAAAATTATTTGAAATTGTCATGCACTGAGGTCTTTGCAAAACAAAATTTACTAGTTCATGTGCTCCTGTAGTCATAACAGGAGGGTGTTGCCTATGGAGACTTCTTTTTGTTTGAAACTGCACAGTCTTCTTTCTGATCCCAGCTGGGACTTTGCAATTTTTGGCAATTTTCTTGGCAATGAAAATGTTTCTTAACCAAAAATTTAATTTTGAATTTAATAGCTAAAAATGTTTTCTCCTGAAATCTTTCATTAAGACACACATTTTTCTAATAAAATGTAATGTTTTCTGTCTCCATTAATACACAATGAATGACCTGCCTGCAAATGAAAGGCTGCATTTATTGCATCTATTTAGCTTGCATATTGTTCAAGTCATCTGTCTCATCTCTTACATATAAAGAAACCTGCTGGTACTGGGGCTTCTGTGTGTTATGGAGACACATAAAGTATTGATACTATTTCTTACCTTTAGCTTCCTGCCAGAGCTGTATATTTTCACTGTACCAGCAGAGATGCCATCCTCTCTTGGCAGTATAAATTACATTCAGGGTAACAGAGTCAGTGCTTTGGCCAATTAATAAAATTACACTATTGACAAATAGCCAAAGAAGCTGTGAAGTTTGGTGCCTAGTTGCTCCCCAAACCACTGTAAATGAGAAATTATAGTGAATCCCCTATTAAAATATGAAACTGTGCACACATGAGGAAACACGACTACAAGTGCTCAGTGTTAGGGAGGATGAAGACATGACTGATCTTCTCCTGCATGTACATAATTGTCAATGCATGTGCAAAATGAACATTACAGGTGAGTTTGAGCCCATCTGTGACAAAGTGTGCATGTTCCTCAGCTAGACAAGGGCCATGTCAATGGCCAGTCCAGCATTTAAGCAAAGTGACAGTCACATCTAACCCATGAGCTACGTTTCTCATTGCTGTGTAGAAGCACAAAGAAGAAGAGTTACCTCAGCAATAACTTGATGTGTGCTCCCTCAGATCAGCCTTGTCCTTGTCATACCACATTCTCCTGCTTTGGGTATGTCTCTGTAGGTTAAATGCTCTCCATGCCCAGGACTGCCAACTTGTCTGGTGTCTGACATGGATGGTCATCCTCTCCCCCGGTCCCTAGGTGGTTGCATAGCAAGCATAAGTAATAACAACCTGTAGCTGGCACAGTCAACAGGTCTAGTCCTAATCTTTGGTCTTAGTGGAATTAGGCTAACGTCTACTGGCATATGGCTACTCCATGTCATCTGCTGGACAGGGGCAACCCTTCATCAGGAAACTCATAAATCCCTCCCTTTCCCCAGATTTCTCACCCCATGATAGCTCCCGGCCTTCTGAAATCTGTGAGAAAGCAATTTGCTGAAAGGCAAGTGTCTGTGGAGATGCGGGATTGTTTAGCGCTGGTTACCACCTCAGGCATTCTGGAAAGGCTCTGCTACACGAGGTGCATTTCAGAGATCTGAATATGTGCTAAACGAGTCCTGCATCTCTGCCTCGTAGCTCTGGGAATGTTAGGCAGGTAATTAAGAAATCACACGGCACAGGTGTGCCAGGTGAAGCTTGGTAGCATGCTTTTGATCTAAATTGAGATGCTCTGGGGATTTAACTTCTTAAACAAAAAGGGCATAAATAAATAATCAGGATTTTTTTTTGTTAAGGTTGGAACATGCAGGCTATAAAATTTTGTCTTGGATGTACACGAGTAGGCAATGCTAGAAGATTGTTTAAGGCTAGGGCTTTGTTTTAAATGGGGGTGTTGTTTTCATTAACTTGGGTCTGATTAGTTTTTTCACTGGGAATTTCCCCACTGATATAAACAGGAACAGTGTTTGGTTTTTGGGAACTAACTCAGGAATAAGTTATGAAAGTGCCTTAAAAATAGACCTCAAAAACCCAACAAACCAAACCAAAACCTGGAGTATTAATTACAACACAGGAGTCAGTGTTTCTTTTTAATATTCATAATTGAAAATGAGATGGCTTTAAAGTTTGTAATGAGTCCTTCAGCATACCGCACTCTAGTTAGAGCATTATTTCATAGCTGGAAGCCAAGAAACAGGCTGACAATCAATTCTTAAATTATTCTAGGCCCACACAATAGCCTCTTGCCACAAAGTTTCGGCATGGTGCCTGTTTTACTACCACGTGGGTGGGGTGAGATTGGGATAAACAAGAACACGACTGCCCACTTTTGATTTTGCATCTTCACTTAAGTTCAGTCTCGCACAGATAGTTTCTGTAAATTTGAAATGTTTCAATGCCTCTCTTTTCTTACACAATTCCTTGATGAACCTGAGACAAAAAGTCATGTGAAAAAGGGTCTTACTGTAGTTCGGAGTTTGAATAAGAAAAGGAAGTGCCAGGAAATAAGACTACTGCTCTGAAAAGTTTATCCTGGTTCTTTGGTCTTCTGAAGCAAGAAAGCTTTCATATACTTTCTCCAAACAAATTGGGTGGCTATCTCTGATCTATCAGAGTGCCCTTAAATTACTTCTTTTGATACCTTGGGGAAGAAAGATAGCGCAGGTGATGTCATAGGGCTCTTTCCAGCCCTGCTGTGTGATGCCGGCTCCTCTCCTTCGGAAAACTAAATGCAAGGGAGATCATACACGGTGTGGGTCTGTGGGAAGATGCTGATACAAAGCAATCGCAAATGCAGGAGTGGCACTTTTGCAACACTACAAATATGCTATAGACAATTTTCAAATGTCAATTTTATGCTTGCTTTTAAGGAAAGCAACAGACCAATTCACATTATGGGTTGAAACCTCTTTTCAGTGAGGCTTTGATAGTGGGTGTGATTTACAGCCTGAAGTAAAGTACTGTGAGAAAGCTGAGATTGCAGGGTACCTGTGTAGTACATGGTTTTAGAGAAATGCCTAAGTCTGATGGAAATAGGAATGGATGGAGGAGTTGGTCTGGAACTCTGAAATCCAGAACTCAGTATAGATTTTGCAAAGCCTGGATTCCGGTTTGGGTCAGATAAAGAGAAATACTGAAGTAGCAGAGACCTGCTCCAAACCCATTCTTCCTTTATTTGTAAAGTTAACACATCTCCAGCAAGAATAAAACAAGATGTTAAGTTCTTCACTGTGTAGTGTCTGGAGGGGAGAGTCCATCCCTGTACAATATTATTTTACAGGTGGTTGATTTGTTTTCTGCTGAAATGTCCTCTACTGTCACCTGTTAGGTTTATCATAAGAACAAGGTTATTCTGTCACTTTTACTCTCAGGAAGTCTGGAGCATTAACAGGGGTTTCTTCCATCTCACTCATTCCATCACTTCCTCCTCTTCTCAGCCTTCATCTAAAATCTGGAGACAAAAATCAGATACTTTTATTTAAAAGCACTTCAAACATTACAACCTTCTGAAAGTTAAAAAAGGATTTTTTCCCCCTAAATATTCTGTAGAGAGGAACTCTTTTTTTCCCTACCAGCTGTAGTGCAGGGAAATTCTGCCCCTTCATATCATCGTTTCCTTCAGTCAGCAGAGTACAGAATTTGCCTTTCTTCCTTTTTCACTACTCACCAATATTTTCCACATCCCTTTCCCCCCAATTACGTGATGAGTAAATTAAAATGAAAGGGGAGCTTATTTTCAGCAAAACACCTCAAGTTTGGATTTCTCCCCAGCTGGTGTTTTCCCCTCCCTGAGCTGTTGGATTTCTCATGAGAACAAAGATATTCTGGTGTTTTGACTTTGAGGAGATCTGGAATATTAATGATAACGTGGGAGTAATGGGGAAATCTGGACTCTAAGTAAACTCAGCCTGTACTTCACTGCTGTCCCAGGCATGAGTCCCTCCTGCGGTGTTGCAGGGGATTGTGCATTTACCACACTGCTTCTGGTCTCATAAGGGAACAGGCAGACAGCATTGAAGCAGTTCCCAGCTATGACAACACCCTCGTCCTCCCAGAGCTGAAGGACTTCTTTCTTTTAAGCAGACGTCAATAAAAATTTCTTCTTCTAGCTCAGTAACTATAAGAGAATCTGGTGAAACCACTTAGAGGACCTCAGTAAGAATTAATTGGGCACACTGGATATGAATTTAACACATCTGAGAGTGTTATAAACATATTTAGAAAGATGGTGCTGACCACTCCACCATGGCTCTTCCCATGATCCAGGTTGGTGCCATGCAAGGTAGCGTAGGACTGAAGCTGCCGGGAGGAGCTGCACTCTGCCTAATACAGGCTCTCATCAAGTCATGTAGGTGCAGACTCAGTGATGAGCAACAAAGGTCCTAGGTATGCTGAAGCCTGGACATAGGGACATGAAAGATGGCTCCTACCAGAAGACAAGTAAGGTTCCTTACTGCTTCTTTCTCATGTTAAGGCTGGTTGAGCGTTTTCCTCCTCACAGAAAAGGTTAAAGCAGCCACTCAAATGTGCTCAAGTGATGCGTGTTGCAATTGGCCTGTTCATAAAAATGGGCAACCAGAGAGTTTAGCCTTATTCAGGGAGAAATGCAGGGTCAGGCAGAGCCTGCCCCATCGGTAGCATGCACAGGTTTCCAAGAGACTGTTAATTAGGGCCATAGATGATGGGCTCCCAGAAATGACACGCTCAAAGTCAATCACTGCTTTCACCATGTTGCCCAGAGTGTGGAGCCAGATATCATCTTTGGATCAGACTCATACCAAGATCCTTCACCTTGTCATGTCAGGCTGTTGCTGCAGTGGCTCCATATTAATTGCCAGGGAAATTCCATTTCTTGTCCTGCTTAAACAATGAGGCTCCAAGCCTGCCAAACACAGTGGGGACTCTCCTTGGTTTCAATGGACTTGTGATCTCTTACATCAGTAATATGCTCAGCAGCTGGAGGTAATTAATCTCCCATTTTACAGATATCAAATTGAATCTCAAAAGTTTATGCAACTTCATGCCTCCATTGCAGCTCTAATCCAATGCACTATTTCCCCAAATCAAAATGCTGTTTCAAGGATTGCATAGGCTGTATTTGAGTTTAGAACTTATTTAGGTGTCATAGTTATAAGTGTATGAAATGAAGAGGCTGACACGAAGATCTATGGCTCCTTAACATTTACATGCATATATGCATGTTACTGGGTTAGCAAGCATGTTTGTAAAAATATTTGTGCAGTATGAAACATCAAAGAAAATCATATAATTGTTTTAAAAAATGCAAACAATTGGTCTTTTGATGTTTTCATGTGTAGCTGAGTTTTTACTTTTAAGTAGGTACTATCACTAGTATGCTCCTTTTGTTTATTACCTGGGCAAATTTGCCATTTGATAAAACAAAAACCAAATAAACAAAAATACCAAACGAAAAACACAACAAGTATGTTGCTGTCTTATAGCCAGATCTCCCCCAGGTAAAAGGCTTATTTTCTTCTGTTTTGCAAATGAAATCTTAATCTAATTAAATCTTGGAGCAAAAATAGTTGTGATATGTTTTCTGTAGGTAAAAGGACTTGCTTAATGTACTTTGTTTATGTTACCGATTTTACAGTAAGTAATAAAATTTATTAGGGGTATTATCCATTTATTGAATCTGTTTGACAATGGCTTTTTAATGAAGTATAAGCTTCTCTGGACATAGGTTAATAAAACACAGTATTACAATAACACAGACTTTGTCAATAGGTCTCTGAAACATGGGAACATAAATTGATCTCAGTCCAGCTATATATAGCTATTGATTTTGGTTGCAGACCAAGAATTGTGTCTGGTATTTATGTGTTTATACACTGTAATTTTCCTGCTCCTTCCATCAAAACACTTCTCTTGTCCCACCACTTCCTGGGGTACCTGGGCATGCTTGGAGTTGTACCCAAGAGTGCTTTCTTCATGGGGACTCCGGTTACTAGTGTCCAAAGCTAAACAGCCTGGCAGCTCAGCACTATGATAGATCTAATACACAAGGCAGGTGAAGAGTTTAGAGATAAAAGCTTACATTTGGAATTACATTCAGAAGGAGTTTGAAAGGAGGTGCAGGCTCCTAAGGGCCAAAGCAGAGTAGACCTTCATAATCCAGACGGAAGAAGCCAAAGGCACAAATAGCAGAGGTAAGGGTCTGCAACTCATGTGAGAGCCCACAGCTTATTGGCCATTAGTGCATTGGATAGAAAGAGAGCACAAGGCTCACCAGGCTTGTTTGGACATCCAGGCATTGCTGAGATTTCCATGTGATTCCAGCTTTGAAAACTTGGACTGACTAAAGAGGGACAACTGTCAGGAAAGGGCCAGTTGGTATGTGCCATTTGACTTGATTATTTCCCTGCCCGTCACCCAAGTCTTTATACATACACTGAAGAGGAAAACATTGCTGATGCATGGCACTATAGTCTCTGGATAGTGAAGCAGATCCTGAAGAAAGCAATAGCTCCTCTAAGCCTACTACACCAAGAGCTGCAGGTATTCCTATATCCACTATTGTCTTTGTGGTTTGTTTGCTGAGGATAGTCTTGCATAGACCATAAATGTCAGCACATAGCATCCCCTTGAACCAGACAGCTGTTTTAGATGACCTCTAGACATATTTACAAGTACTCTTAAACATTTCAGAGTATAAATAATTCTATTAGGGTATTGTTTATTAGCTACCTTTTGTAATTCTTATATAACCTATAATAAACTAGTGGTCTAGATTGCCTACTGAAACAACAGAAAGCGACAATCAACAACATCATATCCTGCAGCAGAACACTCCTAACTAGTATGGCAGGTTGGAAAAGCATTATGCAGCCTTTTCCACAGAAGGACTGGGAATGTGGCAAGGAGTTTTCTGCAGCTGTTAGGTGGAGTGCTGTAGCTTATAGAGAACTATTAGATATATATATAAAATATGTCAGCCGCTGGGCGTTTGTTAGATTAATGTCCTCTCCTTAACATGAATGCAGAGAAGGTAGACCATGTGATTATGCAGGTATGGTAATTATCCTTCAAAGAGTTGGAAGGCTTTGACGTAACCTCTGTGTCCCAAATGTGCTGGTTCCAGCACTCGCTAGAGGGAAGAATAAGGACTTGAATCTGCAAGCCTTTCCCATGTGACAATCTCGTATTGTGCCTTATAATGTCTGGCAAAATTGTAAATGACAGTAACCTTTATAAGAACTAAAATGACTTAGCAGAGTTTGGTTTTTTTCTGATAAATAAATTCTCTGATGTGCTGTTCTAACATGCAGAGACATGCATGAACTATTGTAAGCACTCCAATTTACAAATGCTTTGCAACAGGCCACAACAAGCTAGCATCACCTTTTAAGTATTTAAAAATTATTTTTTTACATGTCTTTACAACATGTTATAATACATCTTATAATAAAGCAATTTCTCTAGAGCATATTAATTATTATTCTCCAACAGTGTGTCTGCAGTGCAATGACACTTGACTGGAAATGTGAGGGTTGAATCGGCCTCACACCAGCTCACCAGTGCAGGAGAGCCCATATTCATGCATCTCCATTCCAGAGCTCTCAGACAAAGATGACAGACATCCAGCATCCAATAATCCTGCAATTCTTTCAGTTATTTTGGTTTGACCAGATGTCTAGTCTGCTTTTACTACCCCATCAGCATTTTAACTTGTGTCATTTTTGCATTGTTTTAAGTTGGAGTAGATGTTCTTGCCAAGAAGGGAGTCATCTGAATCACTAGAGATGATTAGAGACAGAGTTTTTTTGTCTAAGTCCTCACATCCATCATGGAAGATAAGTTCATGGATGATTAGTTCATGCCTGGGCCTTTTGGTGGAGAATTCTCACATGTATCAGGTTATAAAGGTCTTCAAATATTTTTCTATAATGGAAGCTACTAGGACCCTGAGGGCACTTACTGGCCCTGACCAGCCTCCACCTGCCCCCGCCCATGGCCCAGGAGCCCCATTTCAGCCCAGCCTGTGGCTGTCAGCCCGTGTTCCAGCAATGCCATAGGAGTGCGGGTCTCCAGGTCTTTCTCTGGCCCTGTCTACTTCTGCTCCTGGATGGACCCCTTGGATGACCCCTGGCCCTGGTCCATGGCTTGGTGTGTTGGGGGCTGCTGGTGGACCCTGTTACCAATGCCTGGCTCTGCCCACTGCATCAACCTTGATAGGACTGGTACCATCGAGGAGGGCTGGGAATGTGCTAGGTCCTGCTCAGCTCCACAGCCCCAGCAGTGCAGAAGCATCCAGATTTTATGGTATTTTCTATGAACTCCTTTTCCCTATTTCTAGAAAGAATAGCAAGCACAGTGCTGAAGTGCAGTCAGTAACATCAGACTTGTTTTCCAAGCTTTGTAGGGACACAAAGCTTCTTTTGCAAACACAGACAGCTATCTTTCCCCCATCCGCTCCAAGTCTGTGCCTCCTTTGTGTACTTTTAGGTCTAGCTTGTATCACTAGTTGCTCTGAGGCTCATCAGATTTTGTTGTGTGATTCAAGTGGAGTTTTGCCAAGAAGAGACGTTAATTTTAGTTTCTAATCATCAATAAGAACGGGTGTGGCAGGACACCTATGAATCAGTTGATCTGGGTTCTTATCCAATAAGGATATGCTTTTAAATATGAGGTCATACCAAACTCAGACACCTTTTTTTCTCTGTTCAGAAATCGTTCCCAGCTGCCAGCAGACGAAGTCCAATCCCTTTGTACAGTGGAGGTACTGTGAACTAATGTTAGTGTCAAACCTCATTGCATACATCCAAGGAGAAAAACATTAAATTTTCAAGATCAATGAAGATCATCTACTTTCATGATGCATTGTTCTCACTAGCAGTGATGTACGGGAAGCACCTGAGAGTCAATCTGGAAGCTTCGTTGGCCAGGACACAACAATATCTCTTGGTTGTTGCTGCGTGGTCTGGCAGCTGTTGCTGCTAATCTGGTTATCAGGGCCTGCAGGTGTATCCATATTTACACAACTGGCTTCTAAGGACCTACATTTATCAAATCGTGATTTATACTTTACAGATTGCTTGGGTTTTTTTATTTTTTTTAATTGAACAGTGAGGATAAGACAGAATAAGGGAACCCTGGTCTTATTTTCATGTAGGTTCAAGGTTTATTAAATCCCCCTGCATCAGTTTACCTTTCTAGATTTCCTGTCTTTGCTGAGATGAGTCACTGCAGAGAGATGGCAGCAGCGAAGTTTAGGTACCATGCACATCTGTACGATCCATTGGAGCGTAGTGCTGCATTGGGTCCCTGCCACATGTTACTGCTGGGTGCTGAGGGAGAACATTTGTTATATGGGTGCAATAGCCTATGAATAATGATCTCCTGCCTTCATGACCTGATATGGTATCTCCTCCTGGCATTGCACTGAGCCAGGATCTGGTACAGGGATCACTGCTGCCAGAATAGACTTGCCCACTGCAGTCCCATCAGGTTGCATCCAGATAGGTGAACTTTCTGGCTTTCATTTTATGCTTTTCTCCCCTAGATATAGGGAAGGCAAGGGTGGGTCTGGCAGACAGTGCCCTGGGCAATAGTTTATTTGAGGAGTCTGCAGGGTATACAAATGAATGCTCATCTCTTTTGTTATATGGGTGTAAGGAATAAAGTTACTGCATGCCATTTCAATGCCTGTAAGTTTTCAGTAGGAAAGTGACTCTCAAGACTGTATTTTGGGTTTACCAGGTGTAGTATCTGTCAGCCCCATTAATAATGAATTCTTGCTTCTCCTGCCTCTGAAGGCATCTTGTTTCAGCTGTAAGGTCAGAGGTGAGGTTCTGGTTCTGGCAAAACTTCCACCAACTTCATTAAGCCCCTGCCTGCTCCACAAATCACTTGAGCTAATGACTGGATTTCCAGGAGAAATGGTGCTTATTGGAATGACAGACCCATTCTATGACGTAGTTACATAGAACCATAGAATCATAGAATTGTTTAGGTTGGAAAAGACCTTTAAGATCATTGAGTCCAACCGTCAACCCAACACCACCATGCCCACTAAACCATGTCCTGAAGTGCCACATCTACATGTTTTTTGAACACCTCCAGGGATGGTGACTCCACCACTTCCCTGGGCAGCCTATTCCAATGCCTGACAACCCTTTCAGTAAAGAAATTTTTTCTAATATCCAATCTAGACCTCCCCTGCCGCAACTTGAGGCCATTTCCTCTCGTCCTATCACTAATTACTTGATAGAAGAGACCAGCACCCACCTCACTACAGCCTCCTCTCAGGTAGTTGTAGAGAGCAATAAGGTCTCCCCTCAGCCTCCTTTTCTCCAGGCTGAACAACCCCAGTTCCCTCAGCCGCTCCTCATCAGACTTGTGCTCCAGGCCCCTCACCAGCTTTGTTGTCCTTCTCTGGACACACTCCAGCTCCTCAATATCTTTCCTGTAGTGAGGGACCAAATGTGTACATGAGGGGCCACATATGTAATGTGAAATTATTGTCCAAAGATATTGTCTTTCTATGGGTGATTTTTTTTAAGATTATTTTTTGTTCATGATGATAACCTCAATTGCCCTATGATGCGACTAAAAGTTTCTTGGCAGCTAGCTGTTTTTCGTGTAAGGAAGATAATATTTTTATTCGTCTTGAAGTGACCTATAGGCATTTTGATGGGCATGTATATTCACAGCCATGATTTGCAGAGGAATAAGACTGAAATTTTAGTTCTCACTAGACCTCCGAGGGCTCCTATTTTCCTTGCCCTTCTTGAATCTGTCACTGAAGACCCTTTCACTTTAGCAATCAAGCAGACCATTAATGGTGACTGTTCCAAAAATAAATGTTCATAGAAATGAACCAACAGTAGTGAAGTACCATCAAGCAGAAATACTGCACTGGGTGCTAGAATCCATCCAAATTCATGACTCTGCCCTTCTTGGAATTTTTTTTAAATCAGAAATTCTGTCAGTAATTATTCACTTCCATAATATTCCAATTTATACACGGCTGCACTTTTTAGATGTAAAGAGAACTACTGATGATTTCAGCAGTGGAACAAAACATTTTATGTTATCTTGCTTGTGGTTTCTGGTGAAGTTCCCAGGTCCAGCCCACTGTAGATCTCAGAACAACTTCGTGGCTGCTTAGCTTAGTGAGATGGGGACACATCCCCTTCTCGATCTTTCTGTCAAAAAGGCAGCTTCCTGGAGCTTGATGCTCATGGAGCACAATCCTCTGCATCAGATGGGACTGCTCCTACAAGAGGGCAGCGCTCTAGTTGCTACTTGGTCTTCCTCTTGATGATGGCCTTGATTAACCAGTTTCCTGCAGCATGGAGATCAGTGATGAGGAAAGGCAGAGGATTATTTAGTAAAGGCATTGTTCTCAGAATGTCATGCCTTTTGAAGACCGCATTGATTTCTGTGTTGTAACTGGTGAAGAATCAAGGATGTGGATTTTGCAAGGTAGAGGGAGCCTTGCTAATGTTCATTTCACAGTGCTTGTTTTACAGGCAGAGGTTGGATGACTACCTGTTTTGGAGGCCACTGCAGTGCATCACAGTATAACAGCCCTTCAACATGGCACATCTGCAGGGGCAATACACTGAGAGGTGCTTCTGGGCAGGGAACAAGAATAATTTGATGATGAGCTATTTGGGATATGATTTTGCCTACGCCATTCCTCCCTGAGCCATGGGTCTGTTCCAGGACAAAGATAGCAGGACAATGACCGTCACTTAGCAGAAACTTGCTGTGAATCAGAGGAGTAGAAAACATGTTGGGCTGTGTGTGGACAGCCTTAATTCTCCTTGAATCCTTTGGCCTAGGGAATAGCTAGAGCTAGGCACCTCTGAAGGTCTATGAAGAGGTCATCCAGAAGAGCTGCTGAGAACTGAAGGAACTGCAGCCATTGGGAAGCAGTAGGTGCAGTATTTATTAGAATAAGGCTGTCTTAACGGGAGCCTAAGTAGATCCTGAGTCTTACAAACCTCTACTGATTCCTGTCCATGTGCGCACAGCACATACTCTAAATTGTTGCAAAGCACTTTTTGCACTGACTCATAACCCACATTGGAAAGACAAATAGGGACAGATCATTGCATTCATTTATGTATGTGGTTAGACTGCTACTCCCTAGCACCATTGAAATGCCTGTAAAAAAATATAAATAATGTACTGACAAATGTACGCAAAAGGGGAGAAAAACTGAGGTAATATTTTATTGTAGTGTTGAGCCCCGTTTCCGCAGCAAATTTCCCTCTTTCAGCTGAAATGGGCCATTACTATATTACACTGCAAACTCTACAAAATTTCAAGGGAAAATAAAGGGACATTGTCATCTTATTGTCCTTCACTAACAAAAGTTACCTCCACTGTTTAAATAATACCCTTGGTCTTTGGCTCCATGCATTATTTAATAATCTTGGAAACTTCTGTGACCTTTAAGCAATAGTAAACTGTGATTGCTTGACAAATAGGTCAATGTTTGTATAATAGTTGTGTCTTTGGAGGTGCAAAAATATTCATCAGAATGCTTTGACTGACTTCCCCCACCCTTCATTTCTTTGGCAGTTTTCCCGCAGCATTGCCCTCTGTTAAACATTATTCCACTTCAAGGGTATTTGCAGGACTAGGAAGCAGGCAGTATATTATGGTTCTTGAAAATACAGGGTGGGAGAGGTTGTATGTCTCTGAGACACACACTCACAAATGCACATGCATGTATACCATGAGAAGCTGTTACTGTTGGTACAAAGTACATGTTAAAAAAAAATCTCGGTAAAATGATTGGGTATCATCTCGTGTGCTAAGCATCTTGGTGTAGATATGTTGGATTTATTCCTGCTTAACATGCAGCCTGTTTTAGGGGGATGATAAACTGGTATTTGCTGTTTGAAGGACATACTTGAAAGCAAGGAACTGAGTTTGAACTTCTGGTTTTATTGTTAGCAGTGTTGGTTGCAGGGCTAGTTAAGCAAACGTGGGCTCCTGCATGCTCCTTAGCAATACTTAAAGGGAAAGTTACATTGACACATTCTCTATTACTTAAATTTCAATTAGGGTGATCATAAAAGTCAGAAGTGGTCTCAAACAAGAATATTGAAGAATGCAATATCTGTTCCATGGCATTTTATATGAAAGTGTCTGTAGTTTCACCATTGACTGCTTAATGTTAAATGCCTTGGTGATACCTATTTCACACTGAAAAGTCTGCCCCAGCATAGCTGCATAAGAATAATGAAATATCAGTTTCACTTAAAAAAACCAAGATTTTTTCCAGTGTAGTGCAACACACACACACACAAATATAAATAAAAACACATAAATATGTATTATCATCACAGATATTGTTTTGAGGGATGCAAAACTTGGAAAACAGCTCGAAGTTTTTCAACTTGTCATTGTAAATATTCTGCGTGGTTTTGCCTCTCTTAAAGTGCACAGTTGTGTTTGTCAACATACAGTTATTGCACTCAAAAATTTTACCATACCACCTGCTACCAAAATTCAAATCCTGCTTCTCACAGAGAAATCATACCTGAAGCATTTGCTATTTAAAATGTCTTTAGTAGCAGCTGATACTGTGCTTCAAATCCTACCTGCTTCTTGAGCATCAAATGGACAGAAAGGATAAGAAGGTCATTTTGATAACAGTTTTCAAGAAAACAACTAGAAAATTTTTATTTCAAGTAGAGATCTGGACCAGTCTGTAAGCATTGTGTTGACCATAATTTTGTGTGTAATTGCGTAGCAGACATCTCTATTTTAAGACCTGAAACCTATTTTGTGCCTGACTGGTGTGTAATATAGTATATCTCAGGTCAAGGTCTGGGTTAACAATGAGGAAATCTTTCCAGCTTGGGAGTTTTTTACATATACACTTGGCATATTTGAACTAAAGCATCTTTATCTGTTGGCTTTTTTTTCAAAGGCGGAAGCTCTCAACCCTTTCAACTTGAAGCACAGTAGAAGGAGCCGTTGGCATTTCAGTACCATCTTTGAGCTGGATCTCAAGGATAAATTCCTGCCCTCTGCTTGGCTCACACCATTATTAACACTCTAAGTGGGACACACTCTGAAGTAGTTCTGACTCAGTAGTTCTCCATAAATTAATTAGTAATCCTCTATCTGAGAATACTGCCAGGTTACAACAGATACTGATAACTCCTAAGTATTTATTGCATTCAATAAATAGAGGCTTCAAAGAAGCTACCTGGTAATGAGGTGTAGGCTTTTTAATTATTTCCAATGTTAAAGCTGTGAAAGGAAACTGTAAGCGTTTTCTTATATATTTTTTTTCCCCTTGGAAAATGATCAGTTTTAAAAGATATATCTTTATTTAATTCTTAATTTTTGGAAAAAAGTTTTCTCATGCATTCTCCCAGGTTTATGCTTTGGCTGATAGCAGCCAGCCATTTTGCCATCTCTTAGCTACGGGATTATATGCAGAAGGCAAACAAGTAGTACAGTTACTTTTGACATGAAAGGATTTACAGGCAATCCTATGAAAATTAGAACCCCAGCGATACACTGCACTTCAGCAGCTGCAAGGGTCCCTTGATGAAACCATTTAGCACTGTTTTGGAAACTAAGGGCTTTGGGAGTGTAATTCTAGCTCAGAAACAGGATCCGGGTGCTGTAAAGTCCAGTGAAAGACCAACTACAAATGGACACACACTTAACAATCCTGGAGCAAATTGTATTGTTATTCAGATAATGGTTAGGCCATAATGATCTGCACTAATTAAGATCTGAAATAGTAAAAAATGAAAAAGTAACTGAGGTAACTGCTCTGTTAGGGTTAAGGTTTGTGTATATTAGCACAGGAAAATTAATTCCTGTATTTACTCATTAGCAGTGACTTCAAGCTGCAAATGATATATATTTACAAAATATTCACACTATTCTAAATATTTATTGAAGAATCAGTCAACTTGAGAGGAAGTTTGGTTTTCTTCATCTTCATCTAAATATGTAAAGAATAACAAAATTTTCAGGATAGAATCCCCAAATATACAGACAATCTTATAAAACACAGAGTTTATGGTAAAGAAATCTGAGTGTACAAAGTCAGGTTTGGCAGGGGAAACAGCTGGAAATGTCCTCTTGAGTGTCACTTTTTAGGACAATCCATGGTCACTGAGGATATCTACATTTACAAGAAAATAAGGAAAATAAGATTAAATAAAAAAGTAAAGAAATCCTCTTAATAATTAGTGGTGTGATCATTGGAACAAAAATGAAACTTTACAATAGGGCATTTGTCATTTTCTTCCTCTCCTCTGTGCTGGCCCCAACGTGGTTTCATTTGCTGTCTTTCCTCATTTTTCCTACTTTCATTCCTCTGCCGTCTCCACCATCCCTTCTCATTCTTTTTCCCTAATCATCCAAACCTTCACTCTCCTCACACATCCATGCAGTCTTGTGCCTGCTCCTGTTCACCCCACCCATGGATTGCCTTTTGTCCATGGCCACTGTGCTTACCTCCAGAGTAATATTCCTGGTGTAAAAATGGTAATGCTATATGGAACTTTTTCATACTGTCTCCTTCCAGCTCCTATATATCCCAGAGGCTTGAATTTATTTACCTGGCCTTGCTTCCAGGACTTCTCTTTCTTAGTGCACCCTTTGTTGTCTCATGTTCCTTGACCACACAGGGCCTGGCTGGGCATTTCTTTTTCAAGTACTCTCTTTCCATTTTGTCATTGCTGTCATCAACATCTGCTTAATTCCTACTAATTTCTACTTAATTGCTCCCATATGCACAATGCTTAAACTCTTTAACTTTCTATTCAATGCCCCCATGTCTTTCTCATTTGTTGTCTACCTTCATTTCTGATCTGATTCCCTCATGACCACATTTTACTGTACCTCAATCTAAACTATAACATCCTTCTTTCTTGTCATGAGTTGTGCCTGATCAGTTGGTATTTTTCATTTTTTTTCCTCCCCCCCCCCCCCCTTTTTTTTTTTCCTTTTTTTTTTTTTGGGGGGGGGGGAGGTGTATTCACAAATGCAAACTCTTCTTTCTTATATTCATCAAAAATATCGTGGCAAACTTTTCCTAAACTCAGCTTTAGATCATGTAACTTGCCCTTTACATCCTTCTATTTCCTGCCTCTTCTAAATTACTTCAACTGTAATTTATGTTCACTTCAGGAGTCATTCATAACCAATTACTGCCTAACTACTTCCCCTCATCCCAATGAGTATACACCTTCAGTTGTTCCCAGACATCAGTCTTGAGTGCTGTTCTTCAAATTCATAGAATCATAGAATGGTCTGGGTTGGAAGGGACCATAAAGACCATCTCATTCCAACCCCCCCTGCCATGGGAAGGGACACCTTCCACTAGACCAGGTTGCTCAAAGCCCCATCCAACCTGGCCTTGAACACTCCCAGGGATGGGGCATCCACAACCTCTCTGGTAAGCCTTTTCCAGTGCCTCACCACTCTCACAGTGAAGAACTTCTTTGTTACATCTAACCTAAATCTACCCTCTTTCAGTTTAAAGCCATTAACCCTTGTCCTATCACTACGTGCCCTTGTAAAAAGTCCCTCTCTGGCTTTCTTGTAGGCCCCCTTTAGGTACTGGAAGGCTGCTATAAGGTCTCCCCGGAGCCTTCTCTTCTCCAGGCTGAACAACCCTAACTAAATTCAGAAGCATAAAATAAATTTTCCTATGGTAATTTTAATTCTTGGGCGGCAATTCTTATCATCTCCTACAAAAAAGAAAATAAATTATTATTTTTAGCATCTCTACTTTTAAGATCTCTTTTTCTATGGTGCTTGCAAAACAGATGTTAGGGCACTAATATACAGAAACTTTCTGATTGACATTTTCATTTTCTCTATGGATGTTCATCTTTACTTCTATGGAAATGATAAATTGTGTGTAGAAGAAGGTAAACCAATCTTGTAGTTCAATAGACACAGCACTTACTGCAGCGGGATCCTGTTTAATGTATCTTCAATATTACATTATCATTATTTTTCTTAGCGAAATTTAACTTGATCAAATTCCCAGTGAAGCGAAGTAAAATTTTCCCAGCCCACAAAAGTAACATGGCACCTAAAACAACTGCAAAACAAGATTTTCCCATCTCTCTGCATCCTGCAGTTATACCAGCATCTAATGAGCACTGTATCACCCTCAAACTCCTATGATATTAGTAGAAAAGTGTTTCATTATAAGATAAATTTCAAGAAGACTTAAATGGCATTTTTATCAAATTATCTAACTTTGAAACAGTGGGAGGATAGCTGGGAGGGTGTTTAAGGGGAGAGAATACGATGTCCTCCCTTCCAAGCAACTCAAGTCACAGCATGCCCTGAAATCTGCAAACCAGTTCTGCTCTGATGACATGCAGTGACCTTGGTGGAGAAACAGTGGTTTGTCAAAAGGAACTGTTGATTCATCATGTTTAAAACCAGCCTCAGGATTCCAGGAAAATGGGTGCTAGGTGAAATATCAATTATACTTTTTATGATTAACGTCTTTAATGTGAAAACTATTGCTTTTTAAATGTACCGTGATTCATGCTAATAAATGAATATACCTTAAGCAATTAGTAATTAGCATACAGGATTGCAGAGAACAGCTCAAAACCTACAGCAACTCCCTGAGTTGTTCAGTAGTAAAAGAGTGAGTGGAAAGGCAAGTAGATGAATTACACTATATACTCTGCACCTTTAGCATCTGTTGAAATTGATGGGAGCTGAAGACACATACAGCATCTCACAGATCAAGGCTTTGTCACCAATTGTTACTTGGTCCTTTTCCCATTATGCAAACTAAGTAACCTACAAGACCATCCTTAAACTTGTATGTGATAAGACTTAGCTCTGCATCCCATGTGAATCTTGCTAAATGTACTATACATGAAGTTCCTTACAAGTGAAAACTAGCGTATAGCAGGACCTCTTTGTGTTGAAGGTGAAGTAGCATACCAGCTGTATTTATTTCTTGCATGGCTCATGGAAAGACAGGCCACAGGTATCTGCCATACTTGTCTTTGGCCGTGGAGGAAACCATCCTGGTGTGCCTTGATGTATGCTCTCTGTACAGTGCTGGAAGGGACAGAATTGTGGTTCTGACTCCTTTTCGCCCTGCTCTGCAAGGGCAGCCAGCACTGCACGTTAGTTACATACATCTCATGAACCTGTTCTGGGTTTCAACTATTGTAAATGAGGGAATGCTGATCAAATGACTTCTTTATGTAGTGGGGAAAAAAAAAAAAAGGGATCTCAAATTTTTTTTAAGCAACTAAAGAAATAATTGAAAAATCATTACAAAGCAATAAATGTTTTGTATGTGATGTATATGCATCAAGACAATGAAACACTGGAAGCAGAGAATGACATTTTTCTGACCTGATATAAGATGATCAAAAGAAACTGTAATTTAAAGAAAATGCATTTATTTATTTTTTTCTCATATCTGTATTAATGTAAATTACTCTGCTGTCAAGGAAATCAATTGTTATAACAGCTATTGAGTGCTTTTTAATAACATTCTTACACATGGCTTTTTGGTAAAAGTTATTCTAATTTCAAACATCTTTGTAAATATCTTATGTGGACTATCTTATAACTTAGATATGATTCAAGTTATGCTTGTAAAATCTCCACTTAAAATGAATCTCCATTTGACAGGTAATTGGCTGTAGGCCTGTTTTTTGTTATTGATTTAACTTAATGCCAATGTACACAGGTGTGTTGGCGGGTTGTTCAAGCTTCCAAGGCACCCACATTTGGCAGGACAATAAATTGTTGCATAATAAGATTATTTTCCCCCTTCAATCTTGAATCTTTTCAAAAGTTGTATTTTAAACCTTTGTAGGTATGTACGTGGGTGAGAGAAAAATAACCAACAACGTTACCATGAGGCATATTTCAATTCATTGTTTGAGGCGCTCAAGGAAACAGCAACATATAGATAAGGTATCTGCAAATATATATATTTGCCAGTTGAAGAGAAAACCCTAAACCTTTATATAAATTAGATTATTTCTTAGATTATTATTTTATGCTATATAAAATTCTACACTGTTGTCAGATGAAATTGGTTATTTTAGAAAGAACTACAGCACTGAAAATATCAGCTGTTCAGTGTGCTTTAAATGCAGACAGCAGATGTGATTTGCCCTTGCACACAGAAATATCTGCATCACAGACGTCCAACTGAGGCCTCATTTGAATACTTTGAGCAAAATCCTGGCTCTGTTGAAGTTGATGGGAATTTTGCCATTAACTTCAGTTGGGCTTTGGTTTACTTCTCCGGTAATGAAATATGTGGCAAGGCAGGCATCCTTGAGGAACACACAGGCTAATATGGAGAAAACGAAGAATGCCACAGCAGGTCGCAGGTAATGTAAATTCTCAGGAGAGCAATGACCTTGGAGGAAAAGGAGAAGCATTGCTGTGGGAGTGCTTTGTACAGAGAGGTGGGAGGAGATTTCATGAAAGGATGTGGAAGACTGTTCCAAGTGTAGCAGGTAGCATGATTGAATGTGTAAAATCGAGAGGAGGAGAAAACACTTCCACTTTCACAAGCCTGAAGAAAAGAATGAAGTGCTGTATCCAAACTTTGGAAGAGTCTGAACTGGGGGAGAAGCTTTATAGTGGCTCTTCTTTCACCCAGATGTTTCTCTTGGGCTTAGTTCAAAAGGAAGAAGGATTTGTTTAGCCTTCCAGATTTGTCCACTAATCTGTGTTTCAGACAAAAGCATAGTTAGCTGTCCCCTCACAAGGAAAAGGCCACAGCTGAGAAAGCCAGCTCAGGACAGAAGTGAAATTCTTCGCCTGAATGATTCAGAGCAGCTGCATTGCACTTAAGTAGGCAATCCCTCTCCTGGGCCAAAGGCTGTTTTTTTCATCCTGGCACTTTGTTTTATAAGAAATAAAATACCGTCAGCAAGTTAATATAATGGCAAAGTCCCAGTGATGGCTCTGGAAATACCGTGGTTTGTTAGTGTTTTTCCACACTGATTTCAAGGAGCCATCCTCCACAGCCTGTGCTAGTTTAATAGAAGTGTATTAGATACTACTGGTAAATATATACTTGGGACCTCTAATATGTGCATTATTGCAGATCTGTTATATTTTATAATGCTAAAGCTAGCCCAGAAACTTCTTAACATAAGCTGCAATTACTCCAAAGGAGCAGTTGCAGGCTATCATGTCACGTTGTGCTCTGAGATGCCTTAGGTTAAAAGTCATCGACACCGTGGACAAAAAGTTATCTGGGTCTGTAGTGTAAAGCAGATGATACACATTCACTAAAGATCCTTATGAAATATTTATCAAAAGCTCACTGTTCTGGATGCCCACCAGACACTATTTGAAAATTAAATGGCTGTTGGGTTTTTTCTCTTTAGGTTCCTGAAGACTTTATTCCAAGGTATATGGTCATAGATTAAAACATACCAAATTAACACCTTGTCAACATAGAGCTTTGTTTTAATTTAAAGGGGTACACAAACTGTTCAGAAATACATCCCCACCCCCTTTTTTCTTTACAGATTTTTACATCTGAAAGATACTGATCTGGAAATGAGATGCTGTGCATGTATACACGTGAAAGATGAGGATGGTGGAGGTTTGTGCTCCTCCGAAGGGCTGTAGAACAAAATCAAACCAGGTCACTGTTTTCAAATAGTTTATTAACCCTGAAAAACAAGGCTGGGAGGAGCAGTATCACATGTGGAAAATGCTCCCAGATGCTGTGATCACAGCGTGGAGGCAGGTACTGCCATGTGTGCTATTGCAGACAGTGGGAAGCCCCCTGCCTTCCCCTATGCTTTAAAAAAAAAACCAAAACAAAACTAATTTTCTTCAATGCACACAAGAGAATGTTTGGCATCCATCTGCTACTGAGCAGCATTCTTGCCGTGTTTCACTATCTATCAAATGGCACGCTCATCCTCTGCCAAGAAAAATACTTGTTCCCAATACTAATCATGCTCCCTGACTACCCTCTAGTGTATATTCTTCCAGGACTGCTATCCATCCATGCAGCCATTTGAAAGATATTAAAATGATTATGATAAAATCTCTCACTTACTGTGCTGGCAAGAGCTGGGATATGCTCCAGAGTCGATGCACGCAGTTCCCAGGGAGAAGGGAGTGCCTTACGTCTCTCTTTATCGACTGCCCCCATCTAAATGAAGAGACGTCATTGTGAGGGCTCCATGGGGAGCCACAGGCAAGGCTCTGGTTTGGGGAGAAGATTGTCAAGGTACGAGCTGTTGGAGAAATTAAAAATAAAGGGAAGAAAAATAGCAGTTGGTAGTTAGATCCCAGCGCCTCTCGTGACTGTAGGCTGAAAAGGAAAAAGGAAAAGAACATTGTAAAATACCTAATGATGCTTAAAAGGCAGTAGCTGGGAACTCAGTAAGAAGGGTTTTCTTTTCTGCTGTTTATTTGGTGAGGTCGACTAGCTGTATCCACAGAGGCGCCAGGTCCTCAGAGAGGGAACGATACAACTACAGGATGCATCTCCGGTCAGATCCTTTAGGCAGCTCCTACGACTAAGATTGAGACTCTTCTCATCAGCCTCTGGAGTTCCTGGAAGTACTAGCAATTTGTTCCTCCACCTGAGAAATTGCCTTGGATTTCTCAAGAAGAAAAATGATTGTTTTCTTAACAACATATTGACATCTCTACCTGAAAATGAAATGTCCAAATTTGGTCCTGTGTAGTCCAAGACCTGTATCCCTTTCAGGAATCTCTAAACCTTTTGACATTTGGGCCCCTTCCTACCAATAGGCTGTTCATGACTGCAGCAACAGGTGCCCTGAGACACCTCTGCAAACTGCTGATGCTGAGCAGTAATCAGAGAGCAGCTAGAAACATCTCCACATGTTACTGTCATGTGCTTTGCCGGCCAGAGCTAAACCACCATCATTATGGCAAATTCTTCAGATGTTTGTACAGACGTAGGGTGGGATTCATGTCATTTATCTTTCAACATCTACAAAGTAGATGTCTACAGCTGTGCTAATCACTCTAGGCTCCCTTTATAGTCAAGGAAGAGAAATAAGTGCTTTTAGGGTGCAATTTGCCTGACCCGTTATAGACATTTACTTTAGGATGACATGAATCACACCCAAGGTTCTTATGCATAGCCTGCCTAAGTTCTCACTGACTATACCGACAGCCTGGGGTGACTAGCTTAAACACACACTATACACACATTTATGTACCTCCGCTTAATTAGATGAGAACCACCTACTGCCTGTTACAAAGCTGGCTTTGAATATAGGTGACGTAGGAAATTTCTGCAGAAGTAGAGCAGACTGAAGCAAGCAGTGGAGCATCCGCTTTCCATAAGGTGGAGGAATCCTTGCACAGAAAGGTATGAAGACGAGTTACAAGAGCCACATCTCCTTGTTCCCCATCTCTCTCCTTCTCCATGGAGCGGCAGCAGCAGGTGTCCTACAGCCCACAGCTGCTGCCTACGACAGGAACAGGACCTGACCCCCTCCCCGCACCCTTTTCCTTCTCCCTCCTCTTTCTATCCCCTATGAGAGATGCAAAAGTGAAAACAGAGGCTGTTGGGGTAGGCGGCAGCAGTGTGTACTGTGGGAGAAGGAGTTAACTGAGCCCAGAAGCGATTTAGGGACAGAGTAGGGTGCCCTAACTCCTGAAGAACTGAAGGAGTTGGTGACCTGGTTGGGGATGCACTGAAGGATCGGATGGAGATCCCACTCATGCCTGCTCCAGAGGTGAGAAATGTCCCTGTGCCCCATTACTGGTTCCCAGCCCTTCTTTCCCTCTCAGGGGCTCCTAATACCTCTCTCTTACAGCCTCCACACTCACCTTCCCCTCTTTCCAAAACCCAGCTTCCACCTCTGAGCCTGCTCTCCCCACCCTCTGACTCACCCTCAGATGCTTAGGTGGCCCCTTCTGGCCTTCTTTCCCCAAAGCTCCTCTTCATTTCCTTCAAAGTGTGAGGGTCCTGGAGTACCAGATGGTGTGTGGTGGCATGCAGTTGTCTGCATTGATTTTGGGTTTTATTTTCTGTATCCCATGCTTGTGCTTTATACCTTTCAATGTATACTTTCCAAAGTATAAAACAGATTTTGGAAGTTTGGATGACCCTCTTCTAGATGAACACTTTATGTGTACAGTTAGATACCCTACAGAATAAGAAATAGCCCTTGAAACAACCGCAGGACTTCAAGGGAAAACTTAGAAATTTCCTCAGGAGCCCAAAATGATGCCTAGAAATAGGTTTTCAATGAATTATTACTATTATTTTTAATTTAAACTGCACCATGAAGGTTCATAATGTTTAATATAGTGGTATTAATGAAGTCATGAGGGTTTAAAGATATGAGTAGAGCAAGATATATATAGGAGGAAGAAATAGATTTTATTAGCCTGATTGATGTATTGGGAAAGCAGACAAGCTTTAGGCATGAGGTCTTTAGGTAAAGAGTAACATAGAGACTGTGACTCCCAAACTAAGTTAATGGATAGTATAAACTCCAAGGGGCTTGGAGTCAGAGTACACATTTTTAGGAGATGGCTAGGTGGATGTTTGTCATAGGAAGTTTTTAATAGGGACAAAAAATTGGTTTTGGTTCACCTCTAAGCTTTTAAAGCTTTGAGATGAATTAATTTTCCCGTATCTGAAAATATTTTGCATTTTGAAAATATTCCTGTCTGAACTGCAATAAAAACAGAAATTGCAGTAAGTTTATGAGTCAATAATGAATAAATACAATGTTTTGATTTGACAACTGTGGCGTATTTCAGTGCAGTTTTTATTACTCATATTTTTCCCCTGGATATACTAACTTACATTTAATAATCAAGCTGTTCTGAAGGCAAAAGAAAAACATGATAATAAAGTACCAAAGCAAAAAAACCCCAGAATGATATTGTAAAAAAATCAGTTTAAAAAAGATTTTTTTGTGAACAAAAGAGTGACATAAAGCAATTCATTATCATCTCTCATACCCACCTGCAGACCCAGCACAGACACGCGTACCACACACATGACACACGGCTGCCTCATTCAGCCACTCTCACTCTTGTTAATAGTCAGCTCCAGATTTTTAATTATGGGACAATCCCCATGTCAGAGCTGCTGCTTCAAGTCCCCCATCCTCTCTTGACTGTGTCCCCTTGCTGTGCCTTCTCCTGTGCAATTGGACATTTTAGTTTCACCAGGGTTTTTGTACTGCATAAGCAACTCCACTGAACTAGGAAACCTGGCCCTTTCCCCCTCTATTATTATGCATATTTGTTTTTCTAAAGCCTAAATATTTGTTGCATGTAGTTAGCCCATTGCGAATCAATGACTGTAATTATCAGACCTTAGACATGTTGAAAGAGTAAATAGTATTTTGTGTTAGGCTTGAAAATAAACATGCTTCCATTTACACATATTGCTCATCATGACAACTGGTGATAATGAAAGGAAGTAGTCGATCTTGACATCCCTTGAATCAGGCTGCTCTATCACAAGACCCTGAAGCACTATACACACATAAAAAGAAAACTAATTGACTTGAGATCTTTTGAGTAAATGTGGGCCTGATCCTGAATCCTGAATTCATCACACATTCCAAGAAAGTTTTCAAAAGACTTCATAAATTTCTCTAAGATGCATGGCATATGCCTGACCTTTTCCTAGTCCCTTTTCTTCCCCTTGCACAAATCACTTTGCTATGAGCTTTTCCATCTGTCAGAGGCAGCCACTGCTCAAAAAGGAATATTCCATGAGGGAGGAAACACTGGGACCTTGAAGTCCCTCCTCACCCTTGATCTCAGAGACACTGGGCATCAAGTCCTGACCTGGCCTGAGTGGGCTTGCAGGTGCACTAAATGCTGCCATTTTCCCTCAGTAAGATAACAGAGGAAGAAAAAAATATAAATAATGCAAGTAATTTTTAGAGAGGTTTAAAATTTGAGCTGCCCTTTCTGATCCAGAATTTGAGCTGCACTCTCTGATCCAGTTGTAGTTGGGCATGTTATTAAGACAAGGGAGGGTATAGTTGAAAAAAATGCTGCTAATAATCACAATAGTTATTTTCATTCAACATCCATAACAAAGAACAATATTCAAACCATTCATAATCAAATGCTGTCCCCACCACATTCTCCTGGACCCTATCACCAGTTTGATATATATTTTCAGATGAGTCTGAGAAAAATATGTTTGGAAGGATCTGTTAAAAAGGGAACTGTTGTGCAACTTTGACTGTTGATATAGCCATAAAATATATATTTATACACAGTTTTATATATACAAAATGAACCTCACAGCCTACGGTATCTCACTGGAGCTCAGATGCAGTGCATGACATATTATATTTGTGGAAATGGGATCTATAACCTAATGTATTCTTGCATCAAAGAATAATGTCTCATAAATAAATCATTACAGCCTGTCACATCTATGGTTTCATACCATAGTGTATAAAATTATGTATTTTGAGATATGGAAGAAGGTGATTATCTAATGTTTCAATGAAAAAAAATTATCCTGTGCTAACACATGTGCTTTCTTGGAGGTGTTATTGCCTTACCACTGTTCATTGCAGACTAATCCACAATATCAAATAAATGACAGCATTTCTGTTTTCAAAAACTGGTGCAATTTGTGTGCAGCTTTTCTCTTTCAGTAATTAAGAAATCAAATAAGGCTGAGTGAAACTATTTAAGAGGTTCTAGATATAATTAGAACACCTCATTCTCTCATAACTAATTCCTAATTAAAGTAATTTGTCTTTTTGCCCTCCTTTTCAAGGGTGAAGAGCAAGTGGTGATGAATGCTCAAAATCAGGAAAAGTGAAAATTGCAGTGTGTTGATTTGTGGTGATAGAGCACATTCCAGTTTTTAACAGCCACCTTCGACTGACATGGTAAATGAATCTCCAGCCTCTGTTTACATTGCATATGTGTAATCTGGAGCTTGACAAACAGTAGAATTTGTCATATAAAATAGCTACTGCAGTCCAGAAAGTCTGAATACATAAAAGCTGCACATTTCAAGGAGGGAGGAGAAGAAAAGATAGAGTGCTCAGGAGAGATAAAAAGTCTGAAATTTGTTCCATGGGGTCAAAATTGTCCTTTTAAAATTTTATTTGCAGCTGTGCCCAGATGATGATGGATTTATCATATGAACCAGGGATTAGTAAACAATGTGTACCCTATAAAGAGCAAAACAAGTCCTTGCTCATCACTGCACTTAATTGCAGTGGTTATATCAAAGCCATATAAAATTTAATCATCAACCACAAGTAAGACTTTGCTTTACATGTGTGCTTGCTTCCCTGTTTTTCCACCTGTTTAAATGAAAGATTCTTGGAATATCACAATATGTAAATATTGTTTATGATGCAAAAATATGCTCTTTCATCTCCTCGCTGCTTTGATGTCGTGATATACAAAGCTTTTAGTGCCACCACCTACCTGACACACAAAGGTCTTATCTGATTCATAAACATGTGTGCCCAGTGCAAACAGGCTGTATCCAATAGACTATTTTTCTTTTCCTTGTAATGTTTTTTTAACAGACAGAAAGAGAAAGAAAGTGTAAATGACAGAATCACTCAGGTGAAAAAAATATTTTAAGCATCAGGCAAAGATAAGCCTATTAGGATAGAATAAAAAGATGTAGGTCAAAACTGATCCTAAGAGGTTAGTTATATATATAGATACCTCGTAAAATGTGTTTTAAAAGCTGAAACTTTTTTTTAAGAGTTTTGATCCAAGTGGGAAATAAGCAGCAAGATCAGATGACCTCCTAAGAAATACAAATATCCCTAATTAGCAAGAGAAGAAAGAGAAATGCAGGAAGTAAGGTCAAAGCTGGAAACAGGACAGATGAAGCTAGGAAGGGAATGAGGTGTAGGCAGTATTTAAAAACTGTGGTTCGTTGGTAACAATCTTAAAGGAAAGGATGCTGCCATTTAATATATGCTATGTCCTATAAATAGCTATTTTTACATCAGTCCATCTCTAATAAAACACTGGATTGGAGCCTCAGTCTGACAGAGCTTGAATTCTGCAGAGGTACCTTCTCCAGCTGAAAACGCGACACACACTTTGGGAGAGGGGTGTCTGCTTGCCAACAAAGGTCCTCAGTGCTTTTTAGGGCAAATTCAGTTTCCAGACTCTCAGGGATCCCCACGACTATCCTTGCTGTGCACATGGAATGATCAGGACTCACGGCTTGTGCACCGACAGCTATGGCAGACTAGCACAGGTCAGGCTGGCCACAACTGCCTGAAAGCAGAATTTGGCCTTTTAATGTCAGATGAACTGCCACCGCTGCAAGAACTTCAAGGTGTAATGCTACTTCTTTTTCTTTTTTTTCTTTTCCCCATTTTGTTTTCAAGTTTCCAAGAGCATCCTGGGAAATCCTTTCGTGTTCTTTATTTCCATCTAAGCCCTGGGTTGCTTTGAACAGCAGAGGTAATTGTATGGGTGAACTTCAGAGATTTGAAGGGATCAAACTTGAAAGCCTTTGACTGAAAGTGCAAGCTCCAACTGGAATCCTGTCAGGTGCTGCTAGACGGGATGTGGCGGGAAGTTACAGCAGAAGGAATCCCTGCAGCAGGGACAACCTGAATGTACAGCTCCCTAGCACAGCCTCAGAGGCCAGCAAGAGCATAACTCTGCATTTGCAGCCTCACAATAGCACTATAAATGTTTCCAATCTGTAAATTGATGCATATGATTATGTGACTTGACTAAGGGCATCTATGGGAGTCTGTGGCAGGGGATGAAGAACCCCTCCCTAAGTCTCTTTTTCAGTATGCTCTGACAGGCTTTCTCTGAGCATCAGAGCAGAGCAGCCAAGGGGCTATGAGCTGCAGGTCCACATCTTTTTTGAGAGCTATATGTTCCTTTGGGTAGAAAATCCTAGGGGATTCAATAAAAAAAAAAAGAAACAAAAAGCAACTGATATATATTTAATGGAAGTCTGTAGACAATTTCAGAAACCAATAGAATTTAAGAAAGTAGGTTGTTACAATGTGCAGATTTTAACAGGCTATACATTTTTCAAATTTTACATGACAGCCAAAACACTCCAGATGTGTTACCTTCCTCTGCCAGGTTTCCTAGATCTTCCCTTTGAGCGGAGGTGAAGCTCCTTATGTTTGAAGGCAGGGCTGGGTATGTTCTGTTTCCATTTTCCACACCCTTCTCATGCTGTATCTGACTATTATCATCGCTGCAATCCAGGAATCCAGGAAACATAAGGAAACATTAGAGCTGGTTGGATTTTTCAGATTTTGAATGCATTTTTGCCACTGTTCCTTTGGAAAAGAAGCAGGAAAAAGTAATGAGATAATTGTTTTCCCCACTGGATTTCAAACAACTGCAGCTCTAAAAAGAAATGAAAATTGTATTTATTTTCTCTTCAATTAAAATATTTGTCTTGGCCAAGAAAATCTATCTCAGTAATCGCATACTGTGTCAACACCATCTGTCTTCTTGTGACAATAGATATCACAATGGATAGTTAGTTTATTTCCAATAGTAAAAAGTCTGAGAGAAGTCTTTTTTTATTGTATTTTATTCTGTTTTGTCCTATCATAAGGCTACTTGTTTACAGAATTATGTTTCATTTCAATATTATCAGTTAATGTTCCCTCTCTTCACCCTGGAGACTGTTTCAGCTTCTGGATTATGGTCTACTGATGCCTGGTAGCCTCTCTGCTGAGAACACAACACAATAGAGATGCTGGTGATCTTTTTTGGTGTGCGTTTTTTTGCTTCTTAACTGGTGGGTGAAAATCACTTCCCTGCTCAATTTGTTGAACCTCACCATGGTTCTTGGTGCTCTTGGTCTGTCAGTTTATGCCTAAGAGGCAGAGGGGTGAATGCAAACACCCCTAACTGATTCAGACCAAATTCACGTCAGTTCTTCCACTTCCAGCCCTCTTGCACGGGCAGGTCCTTTGGACTTTTCTCCCTTAATATTCAACAAGCAGTATATGGCTTTGGGGGAACCAGCTGAAGACCAGCCTTTCTCACTAACACTTGCTGCCATTCGTCTTTCTTCCAACTTACCCAGTTCAGCCACTGTGTGTGATGAAGATGTGTAAAACTTAGGTCAGCACAGTTGGGTGCTTGTACTATGGTAGGAAACATCAAAGCAAACTCTCCTCTAACCATCCTGAGTGCTGGTGAGATAGGTGGAGCTGCAGCCTTGGAAACAAAAAGTTCAAGGACTGCCATCCCCCAGCTTTCTCCATGTCAGGCTCGAACAGCTGGTGACAGCTGAGTCTATGTAAGTCTGATAGGAAAAGGGAAACTAGTCAAAGTACATTTTTATGCTCTGTAATTGCATTTAATTTCCAGCTCTCAGACAAAGCACAATCGTCCATCTCATGGCTCATTTTTAAGGAGTGTAGGCTAGCTGGATTCCCGTGACGATGACAGTAGCATCCTCTTACTTGCTACTTACCTTGGAAACTATTTGCTCCCCTTTGTCTGTATCCGGATCTTGTGTAGGGACAGTGCCCCAACTTGGTTTGTGGTGTGAGTTATGGATGGTTCCTTCCTGAGCATCTCCGGTGCCAGAAAGGCAAGCTCTGCAGTCTGAGAAATACTTTTCTAGCCAGGACACAATGAGACCTATTCAGACTACTCACTTTTCTGATATAATTAACCATATAATTATGGAATTAAGACTCTTTGCAAAGCACATATTATTAGTAATGTTAATTTGTACTACAGCAGCGCCTAGAGGAAGGGATACCTTGTATAAGGTACATAGAAAAAATATACTTATCTGAAGTTCAGTTTCAGATTCAGCTACAATTTGGCTCAGCCAGACATGCAAAGACTAGGAGAAAGGAACAGAAAGAACTAGAACAATGGTGTGAAGTCAGGCTTTGAAAAGAGAAAGGAATTGCTCAGGATCACAGAAACCCATCTACAGTAGAACCAGGAGTTGTACATATGTCTCCTGAATCATACTGTGACGTACTAATCACAATATTCCCTGCCCTCCCCTGCTGTCATTTTGCTGTGTAAAATAATGCTCAGTTGCTGACCACATAGACAGCACACCGACCCATCATGTTCTGGGGAAATTCTGCCACGCAGAAAAGAAATGTTCAGATGTCTAAAGAACAGTAAAAACAAAGACTTTACGACCTTTTGTCCTGCCAAGACTAAAACAGTAACTTATTTTCTACATTTTTGGAATTCTAGTGACATTAGCTAATGTCACCGTACTAAGATACCTTGGTGCCAACTGCACAGCCAGGACTGGTATTGCAAAGAAACTAATGATGTGCTGCAGTCTCAAAGGGATCAATGCTGTTAGGCACTTGTGAAGGACAAGAAATAATTTGTACTTTGCATTTGAGCCTTTCATTCGCTTGCAAAAGGCTGCCTAACTGGAATGAGATGCACACCATGAGCTCAACACTTCTTTCAAATTCCAAACATACTTCACTAACTCCACTTATTATGAAAATCATTATTTTTATCACTCAAGAGCACTAACAAATCAACAGAGAAGAATGTAAGAAAGTTCTACTGCTGAGATCCTGGCCCCATTGTTCATGGGAAATTAAAATGAAACTATTCTAAGCAGAGCAGAGGTGCTTAACAGTCCTTGTATGCTCGCAAAGAAAATACATTTTTTTTTTGTCATTTAGATCAAAAAAGCAGGTCGATTTTGATTGATTTTTGAGATATAACATTAATCTGTGCTTTTGCACCTAATTCTTGTGACCATTGGGTGCTACATTACTAGTGGGAAATGGCAGGAATTTCACACTCTTAAATCTTTACTTGACTGTCTCTGGTACATCCATCTGTAATAAAGCACACTGTTCTGCAGCTGGCAACTAAATTATGGGCACACAAGCAACATGGGGAAGAGAAATTTCAGCCTTCTCCACAGATATGGCGAAAGGACACCTGACCTGCAAACACAGTGCCGAAATGGTTAGTCCATGGTCTTCATTAAATTGCTTACTGTGGTGGTTGAGAGTGGGGTGGTACTTAGCACAGCACCAAATCTCAAGCAAANGCACCAAATCTCAAGCAAAGAATGTACAATCCAGATTAGCTGCTCTCCAGGGCTGTGAAGCTGTTCCTCAGGATTCAATGGAGAAAAGGAGCATGGCTTTTATGATATATGCACACAGCCAACAGTGTGAATATAGTTCTTGCTCCTTTGCTAATAGCAGGTGAACCAAAGGCTGTGAATAGCTGGTCTTGCAATCTGCTCCATGACATCTTAGGCTGAAATGCCACAAGGGTTTGTAATTCTGTTTTCAATGGTCTAAAATCTGACCACAGCCTTTTTCCCCCTCCCCCCCGCATATTTTTCTTTTATACACTGCAGTAGCCCCTGAAACTTCAGTCATGGCTGGACTCATTCTCAAACTCCTTCTCCCAAACCATGGTCCAGACTGTAATCTGTCCACCCTGCAGATGCACAGAGAGAAGCGAGAAGGGAGTTGCCAGGCATAACAGAAGTCTTTGTTCTCTGCTGTGAAAGAGTTGCTCTCTCCACACTCTTTCATGGCCCTGTCCTCTGCCCAGCTGAGTTGGGTAGGTATTGTGCAGCTGGTGAACAGAGTTGAAAACTTTCCTCTCAGTCTTCTTAAAATGCAGTGACTTTTCCTTCTTTAGTTATTTGGGTTCTGGAGGGATGAACAATGGTGTCCATGGAAAACACTGCATGAGATGAAAGTAAGAAAAGAAAATCTGACAAAATGGGAAAGCAGCCAAGCTTTAGAAAAAGCAATTTCTATGAAGCAATTAAATGGAGAGGGGACAAACATAAAAATAATTTTGACTGTTGCACCATACCTCCAGTTTCCTTTCTGGAAAAAGGGCAAGTGATAGAGACATTACCTTCAAATCCTGAACGCTGAACAGTCACCATTCACTCACACTCCTCACCATGAAGGAACCTGTAGGAAGAAATATAATAACTTAGCATGTAACTAAAGGGAATGAACAAAACCAATTCCATGTTCTGTGTTTTCCTTTCACCTGACAAGTTTATCTGGTTTATTCAATATTCATGCTTTTCAGGTATGATGCTTTTCAGTGGCTCTGATTTTTATATTCAATTCATACAGACCTGGTATCCCCCAATCTCAGCAGCACTCAGTTTTTCTTTAGTACACTTGATATGTTGGCACATTTGCACCCATACTTGGATTCTGTTTTAAATTCCATTATCCATTGAAACAATGTCATCAGATTGGACCTTTGTTGGTGATGGGGTCACCAAAAAAAAATCATTTTTTTGTTAGATTAATGAGCTAATGTTGCTCTGTCACAGGAAGGTTTGAGGGCTTTCAGAGACGTGAATCAACTTAATCTTTTGAAAACTACAATATTATTTTTACTGATCACCTTACTGGGATAGCAGTGGAAGGTGTGTTTTCAGAAGACGTATTTGTACACCTAACTTCCATTCTCATTTTTCATCACCACAGACAAGTTTACAATAACTGTGCTTGAGTATCACCAGTGAAATAAATCATCAGTTGTTGGGCTCAGCACAAGTGGCTGCTCAGTCCTAGTCAATGTCAGCGCAGAGGAGTGTGTATTTTTGCACAGATAGAAGTGTATAATTTTAAGGAAGGTCATTTAACTTGGCCTATAAAGAGGATACAACTTCTAATGCTCTTTGTTGACTTTGCCCAAGAATGGCAGAGCAAAAATGGGTGTTAGTTTCGTTGCTAGGGCAGTGTTGGCTTTTTGAAAAGTTTTGCTGTGTGCCATCACTTTTGTTGCTTTTAGTGCTCTTTATTTGTTTTGTAAGGCATTTGGAAAGCCTTGGCAGGTAGGCTGCATATAAATAAAACATGTTCTTATTTTAAAACTATTTGGAATAGGAGAGATTAGTTGGTGACTGAGTATTCTTAGGGAATGAATTTACCTCTTTGAAACTCTTCACTTATGTGTTGCTGCATTTAACCTGCAGCTCTGCCAACCTTGCGGCAACACAGGAACTGCCCAGGGTGCGTTATTGCAGTGGTGATGGGGACGCACCGGATAACACCGCAGGTGCACGCGCTGCTTATGGCAGCCACTCCCCTGGAGCTGCAGGTCTCCAGCCAGAAATGCTGCTTTTACCGAGATCAATAAATCATGTCAGCCTCTTAAATGCAGTTTTTCAAAAGGGTGAAATCATGATTTGTGTTCTGGATATTTACCTTGCTTTTCCTGATGCTTTCCCCAAACCTTTCCTTGAAGGGGAGTAGAAGGTGGCAAATGATTTTTGCCATAATTAGAACTAATTGACTACTAAAGCAGTTTTGGACTTCTGTCAGGTCTAAGCCTGCACTGCTCAGAATTAGCGGGACTGAGTCTGACCTCAGTGACACCAATATAAATCAGAGTAACTGTGCTGGTTTTGAGAGCTGACTCTGACCTGTGCGATGGGTGTGCTGCAGACTGAGCTGGAAACAAAGTTAAGCCATAGCGAGCTGATGCTGGAAAGAGTTAAATACCTACAACTTGTCATGACTGCAACAGAGTGTGAGCTCTCAACACCATTGAGGGTCAGGCCCTGCAGGCAGGCTGGTGATTTCCCATCCCAAAACCTGGGGTTAGAGAAGCAAAGCAAAGTGGCAGAGATGGGAAGAGGATGCTGATGCCCAGGCCGTTTCCTTGGCCCCTGTGGATGGACCAACGTCCTGGAAGTGATGAGGGCTCCTGAGTCCACTCTTCAAGTCAACGGTACCCAGTGCTTCTTGACAAGTGGGATGGTCGCCTCTTTGTGCCCCTCTGCGTCTGAACAGCCAACGTGAGCTTTGAATGAACCCTCTGTGCTCTGCAAAGTGGCAGTGTGGCCTCTGCCGTCCCCCAGGCTGGGCTGAAACCTCTGAAGTTTGCAGAGAAACATGCTGCATCAGGCACAACTGGGCTGGCCCCACATAAAGTCAATACTTGTATAAAAACAAATAAAATCTTAGAGTACGAGGCAGAGGCTAAAGAATGCCTTCACCTCTTTCCTTCAAGCAACTATTTTGTTAACTTGAAAGACTGCACGGGTGATCTTACTCCATTCTTTTTCTACAGGTCAAATACTTGTCATAGGAGACACCCTAGTTAATATTAAACTAAAAATTAATAGATTAGATAACTATTACATGCTTTTAGTGCCAATTAATTTAATAGCTGGTTTTTTTTTACAAGGTAGGTGAATATAGAAGAACAGTTTACTGTGCCTGTGTGAGCTCTCAGATAGGTCTTTTGTGTTACAATTACCACCAATTGATTGGGCTGACACATGTAATCCCCTTTGGATCACCCAGCGATATGATGTCAGTAAGAAGTCCTTCAAACAGGGCTATTAAAAAGCACATTAAACATGTCCTTATTGTAAGCTTTATGCTAGCTTATGCTAGAATAACAGTGATACAGTGGTATTTGTTTGAAAATGAAAGGATTATATGGTCTTTGTAAAATGAGGAATTTAGTATTGGGGAGGGGCAGTGGGATGGTGATTTATTTTGTGTTTATGTTCCTCTGAATCCTTTGATATGTCAACTTCTGTCACTAACCATTAGGCCACTTGTAATTTCTTGTATCAACGAAGATGAAATACATACTGCCGCAAATAATTTATGTCAAACATTGAAGGGCATAGATGGCAGTGCTTATTGTGAGATTATAATGAGAATTGAATTGGGGTCTTCCGAAATCCATAGGTAATTTATTGTTAAAGAGCAAGCATGAATCATTCTAGCCTTTAATTGTCATGTGGATGCGTTTTGCTTTCAGCTTGTGCTGGAAACAAATTGCTAAAAAAGAGTGATACGTCAGAAAAGAGGTTTCACCATGACCCTTGGTACTTATTAATATTGCTTCAAGAGTGCCACGGCTTCTCTTGGGTCAGATTTTGGTGTGGAAGTGAAAGGGATGCTNTATATATATACACCTTACAAGTATGGGATGAGAGTCGACAAGATTTAGTATTTACAAAACTGCACAATAAAGGACAGCAGAGGATTTTACAGCATGATTTAATAGTGTCAACTCTGAAATGAAATGAAGCCATTCTGGAGATTTGTTTGTAACGCACCAACATCCTCATCATTCCTCTTTGCTCTGCTCTCTTTTACTGTTACACTCTGAAATGGTTAATCAACTGCTGGGCATGTGTTACACAGACATGCTTTGTTAGCTCATGCTGCTTCTCACAAAGAGAGAAATTTCACTGTTAGCCTGAATCTAGTTGTAGAATACGTTCTTCAGAAAATCAAAGCTACCAGAAATTTGATATAAATTATTTGCAGGGTCTGGTTTTCCTTCTGCTTTAATATCATGTAATCAAAAGACAGATTACTCAAAATTACTCATCTTGAGTACTTCAGTGTAGTCATCACAGCACTCCTCTGTGACTACTTCACAGTTTCTCATAATGCAAGAATTAGGGGGTATGCAGTGAAACTATGAAGCAGCAAACTTAAGACATACAAAATGAAGGGTTTTTTTTTTGTAGGAAGCATGATTAAATTTTGGTACATCTTGACACTGAAATTTGTGGAAGCCAAAAGTATAAATTATAAGAGAATTAATAAATTCATTAAGAATAGATTCTCTGCTGACTGTTAAGCATGACAGCCTTGATACAATCACCATTTCAAGGAGACCATGACCCAGAATGACTAGGAGGACAAATTATGCTGGGGAAGAACTCTGTGTTTGATCTATCTGTTCAATCTTTCCCTCTGGCCACCATCAGAGACAGGATACTGGGCTAGACTAGTTTGATACTATATGGCTACTCTTACGTGCCATTTGATATCACAGAAAACTCATAAAGATTTGTTATTATGAATAATGAAGTGAGTCTTTCTGTGCTTACTAGTAATAACAAAATACCACACCATCATATAATGCTTAGTATGTTACATAACACTATGTATTACCTAAATGCCATGCTTTAGGTGCACTCTGATCTTATGCTCCCCTGCTCTCAGCACACTCTTGACATGAATATAGTAAATGGGGACTGTCTGGAGATTGGCTTTGGAAGTGAAATATGGCGTGGATTTGCAACAAATGGTCTGATTGTCGCAAGGTACTCATCACTGTTGGAGTTGACTGAGTGGTTTTGTTATGTGCCATATAGATTCCCTTCAAAGATGAACCTGGAAGCTCCAACACATGCCTCCAACATGCACCAACCCCCAATGAGGACATAAAGGTCCAAACCAATGACTGATCTTTCAGCTTCAAACCACCTGTGTGGTGGAGTTCAGATCAGAGGATCAGGCTACACCTTCTTCAAGGCAAAATTACCACACCACATGCATGGCATAGACAGAGGGACCCAGCCCTAACTGCTATCATATACTGATTCATTCCTAAGAGTTCATATTAAATTATTTGCTAAATCACACATAGCTGAATAAGCTCATCAGGTACCTAAATCCAAAAATTGGACCGCAAGAACATTGCACTGCTACTACCTTAAGATGCAAGTGATTGAAAGCAGCAGTCACCTAGAGTTCTGCTTCTGCCAGAAGCATCCTGGTCCTAACAATGACATCCAGCAAGACACCTGATTATTCATGAGCACAAGTCCACCCTCACAGCAAAGCTCACCGCTGGAAGACATCCTCTGAACATGCCCACTTCATGGAGATTCATGCAAAGCACACGACACCTAAAGGAAGAAGTAGCACTAACCTTCTTACTCTAAATCTCGAGGGCTTAGAGTCTTACTTAGAGTGTGAAAAAATATGAGGTGCAAATTACTCTATTAAGGCATAAGTCCCTGCAGAGTCATAAAGGTGAAGAGTTGACACAGGAACCAGAAACAGCGGTTGAGAGGAAACTCTGGAGGTCTCTCATCCAGCCTCCCACAAGAAGTGGGACTGTTGCCAGCTGGGGATGAGTTCAGCCATGGCTTTAATACAGTCCTAAAAACCTGTGAGGACAGAGTTTCCACCACCTCTCTGGGCACCTGTTCCAGTGCTGCACGCCCCCTTCGAGTGCACTTTTTTCCTAATGTCCAACTTGAACAAGCCAAGCTGCAGTCTGTAGTCATTGCTTCTTGTTACGTTGTCTAGCACCATTGGGAGGAGTTTAGCTCTGTCGTTTTTGTAAGTCTCTGTCAAGTAGATGTCGACTGCTATTATATTGCCCCTTATCCTCTTTGCCAGACTAAACAAACCCAGCTCCTTTAGCCTCTCCCTCTGAGTCATGTGCTCTTGGCCTTTGACCATGTTGTAAGCCCTCTGCTCGGCTTTCTCCAGGCTTCCCACCTCTTTTCTGAACCGTCCCTAAGCTCATGCTTATATACTAATGTGCACACAGTGCTGTCCGGAGCACGGTCGTGGAATACTGCATGCTTTTTGCACAGGTCTGTGCCATGCGAGAGCAATTCATAATTGTTAATTGGGAACCCTGTGTTTACTAGAGATTAAAAGAGCAAAAATTAGGGCTTGGAAAAGTACTTGTCTAAATCCAAAAGGAAACTGCCCAGGATGCAATATTTAAGGCTGGTGGCAGCAGTGAAAATAAAGCTGACTTTTCCTGCCCTTGGTAAAATGTGTTGCTATGGTGCATAAAGCTAAGGAGTCACCTTTACTATCACAGGCTTTATGTCCATAATACTTTATGATTTTACTCTTTAAAACACTTACCTTTTGGCAGTGTACCTAACCTACACAAGTAGCTGTTATTCCAAGAGCTGACACATTTGCTGACTGAGCCAACAGTTGCATGACACTGATGAACTACAAAAAGGCAAAATAAGCACCTGTGGTCACCGCTCTGTTTCGGTCTTGGCAAATCATGCATTGGGACCCTTCACGGGCACTTGTAGGTGGTATGACAAAGCTGTCCTCACGCCATTATACTGAAGCAGCTTATGGAGGTTTACTCACTGATGTGTTAGGGTTTGCTCTTGAACATGTGCTATTTGTAGCAGAACCTGATGTGTTTTTTTTCTGTGATTAACTAGCAGATCAGAGTAGGCATTCATGGTCCTGTAGCTATTTGTAGTGGAAATAGTCTATGAAAAGTTACTGTGGGTCAATAAGTGTCTTCACCGATCTTATGTCTGCTTCACAGACACAATAACTTACCCTATTCTAATGTAATAAAGTCCCTGTTGGAAAATGATCCCCTCTACATAAAGAAGTTGAATGAAGTGGTGGAGATCTTCCCCGTACCACCCCTTTACTGTCCTGTGTGTCAACAACCTACCTAAATTGTCTGTAGCAAAAGGTTTAACTTACCTTTCTCAGAGCAGAAGGGAAATCCCCGTGCCCATGCTGCAATAGCAGCTGATGTCACCAGAGTGTGTATCTGTAACTAAAAGTAAGATTTTTCAGGAGAACGAGATGATGGTTCAAATACCTACAGAGGGTTAGTCACCATCACTCTTCTTTCAAGAAGGTGAGGGTCTGATAACAAAGGTGAGAAAGGGCAGATGCCCAAACTGCTGTTAGCGCAGACAGAAACAAAATTTTGTCCCTTGAAAAAGCCCCATGGCATTGAAAGCTGTGTTGTCCTGTGCTGCCTGTGTGTGATTCATGTGGGAATTAACCCTCTGCATCTGTCCGGGGACAGGCAGAGGGCTGCAGTGACGCACCGAGCTGCCTCAGCTCCCACCAAAGCCCATGGGAGCACAGGGTGCTCAGCTCCTCCTGGGCTCAGGCGTGTGGGAAGGGGTGAAGCATTGCTCCTTCCAGCCCTCCGCACTGAGACAGCACACGCAGAAGAAAGGGTGCTCTGAGGGAGGCAATTAATCTCCGTGATTTAATGAAGACTGGGGAAAACAACAACAAAAAAAGGATAAACCCTTAATAAAGAGAACCGGAAATTACTTATAGACAGTACGGGAGTGATTCAGGTGCCAAAACATAAGCATGTAGCGTCATTTCCGATGCCTGAGGCCACCTGAGACATCCACACAGGACTGGCAGGTATGACACATGATCTATGAAAGACCTACTCCCTTCTGGAGCAGCAGCTGGTGGCCAGATGCGATACCCTAAGGCATCAAAAATGGCACTAGACACGTATGTTTAGGCAGCTGAATCCCACCCTGTGCTTCCAGACTTGTGATGAATAAACCTCTTTTTAATTGTCTCGGACTCAAATCCCGGGTTCTTGAGGTGCTTTCCCTAGGGCTCAGTGGTGTGCGGTAGCAGCAGATTTCATTGGTTTAACTTGGATAGAGTTGTTACAGTCCTTTGTTATGTATTTTTAAAATTGGTTTTAGGCTATAAAATCATGAAGCAGTTTCTGCTTTCATAGGCTGCACACATAATCCAGGTGAGACCAAAGGTTTTTCCTCACCACAAGATGTTGATGTGATTACTCCAAATCCTGTCTCCTTTGAATACCTATTCTGTCACAGCTCCCCATTAGGGGCCTGCTGTCAAATAGCCAGATTTGATCTGAATGATATTGGAGAACATATCCCTGCTGCAGTTGTTCTCTCAGATAGTTAAACAGAAGCTAAGAGCTTGTAGGAATATTCTTATTTTTCGTTGAACTGCACAGCTCCTAGTATCCCTATTCAATTTGCTGGGATGTTTGGTGAGGAAGAAATTTGGCTACTGCATACACCATGTGGGGGAAAAAAGAAGAGGGAGGAACTGAATTACTAGTATGTGTTAGCCTGATGCTGTGAGGAGGAAAACATTGCTCCCATTTGGATTTTGTGGTACATTTTAGGGAAAGGTTATAAAGAATCCGCCAGAAAATGAAAGTTTTCCAGGAAGGGCATGTTGTCACGCCGTACCTCTGAGGGTGGAGGTTCTGGCTCTCTTCCAATGTGATTGCACGCTGCTGACAGCTCCTGAAAATAGTACAGGTTTTGGGGGTGAGACAGGCACTAAAATATTTACCTGTTTTCCTAGCCTGGTACATGAATATATATGTAGACAGACAGAAAGCGATACTATTATTTTTTTTTTAACTCTTGCTGGGGCACCTTCTTTAATGATAACTTAAAGAAAAGCTGAATGGCGTTAATTTATGACATGGTGTTGGTTGTTCTACCATGCTTGGTCCTTGTTTCAGCATTGAGAAGGAAGGTCAGGAAGATGAGCTGGGACTGGAGAAGCAAGAAGGGAACAGGGATGGAAGAAGAATTAGAGAAAAACTGTTGAGATTCAAAGGACAGGTCTCAGCTGCCTACCAGTGATAGATGTGGAGAGATGGATACATTTGCCATATGCTGTGCTGCATTGCAGGAAAACACTAATGAATACACATGAGTTTTGGAATCTAATTTTTGGTAAGCATGTACAACAGTCAAGGGGTATGAGGGAACTGAAATATGTACAATGCCCTCTGTCCACTTTTCCATTTTCCCTGCACCTCAATTTGCCTTTCTGATGAGCACAGTCTGAACTGCGGGTTGTGCATGGGGTTAAATCTTAAGGCTGTTGCAAGTGAAATACCTATCATAGCTGTTAATACCTGCTGTCGAGAGGCTTTAGAAAGAGCAACAGACAACCACTAGTAAGCAAGAACCTAATATGTCCTCAAAAATATTTGCAAGCAGTTTTTGGAATGCTTTGGGTTAACTTATTAAACTTATGAAAATAGAAAGCTGTAAATGTATTGATGCCCTTTCAAAATGTTTATAAGTTGCTGTATTCTTTCATGTATCTTCCACTCTGATTTTATTGCAGAGGTTGTTCACACATCTCGCTAGGTTTCTCCAGAGCCTAAGGAAAATGAAATCCAGATGCCTCCAAGCTTCCTCAAGGAAGCCATGGTTCAGGAGCCCTTGTAGACAGCTGCAGTTGCATTTGCTTGCCCACAACTAATGACCCCCTTGGTTTGAGTGAAACAGGGAATGTGAAGTTTAACATGGTGTTGGCACTCAGACACAGTATTCACAGCAGACATATGTCTAACTGCTTTGTTACTTAGGCACTGAATTGAAGGACTGCCTCCAACTCCTATTTATAACCATTTTTCTGAGTGCTTTGATGAGCTCAGCTCTCAAGGCAGGCAATGTATGGTGACTGCAAGATTGCTTGTCCTCATTGAGCAATGACAGTAAAACACCAGAAAGAATTACAGTGCACGTTCCCTTCACACCATACTCCTCCCTCTGGCGATCTGTAGGTCTAATGAAGAATAAGCTGTGATTTTGTGACTGCTTTAAGTAAAACTCTGTGTGGGCTGTTGCTGAAAGTTGCAGGTTTGTGTTTTCCTTCCTCCAAAGACAAGTTCCTGCTGCCTCCGTTGTGCCTGTATTCATGCAAACCCCAGTGAGGGTTGAACATTACCCTGCTCCCCCAGTTGATTTTAGGGAACTCATCTGTCTCATCACTTGGCTGCATGGGCACTGGTCCTGGCACTATGGGAGCACTCAGCAGGAGGGAGGTGAAAGAAGAAGGAAGGAAGCCTCTTGTGACAACAGCCTCCAATTATATCTGCTGGAAACAACCTCAACCCTCCAGCCTCAGCTGCTTTGCTCCACGTGTCATGCACCCTGACTAAAATCTGTGTTTCTCCTCTGGTTCTTCGCACTTTCTTTGGACTCTAAAATTGTTTTTATAACAATAAAATGCTGCAATAAAAACCTAAGGGCTACACATTTAAACACAAATGTGCTCTGACTTTGTGCATGTGCTTTTTGATGTTCCACTTCTCAGTTTGCTTTTACACACAGCAACAAGGAGCTGCAGGGAAATCCTCTTGGTTGCATGACTTGGGTAAGTTATTCTGTTGCCCTCTGTGAACTTGGCATCTGATCCTACATGACTCTGATCCCATGCGCTCTCTGCCTCTGTGTCTCGTACTGCACAGCCAATATTTTGCACTCAAAATAAGGAGGGTGGAAATAATCAGGCCACTGAATTCTGTGGCATGTTCAACCTCACCTCTTCATTTCATCCTTCGTGATGCCATTCCAGTCCTGGTTGGTGGCTACAGAACACGAGTGGTCTGGATGAAATCACCTGTTCAGGACTGGCACTGGAAACTGGGAGGGTAAACTGAGAAAAGTGCCTCTAAGCTCTCACTATTATCCACTATCTGTAATGCTATTTTGGGGTTGCTGGAAACCCGGTCTACCCAGCAGAGCAGTTATGATACTTTTATGGCTTCTCACTTACTTGAACTTTTCTTTTACCAGACCTATTAGTAGACTGGAGCTTCAGTGGTTTTAATTGCTTGACCTTTTGGCACATTATCTGCAGAGCTAATCTTTACGAACACACAGGAAGGGAATGCCAGTTCTGTGAATATTCTGAAATTACTCTGCTTTATTCTCTCTTCATTAAGATTTTACCTGCTCCTGATTAAACTCCATATAACCAAAAGAACATTAAGCTCATTAAAACTGAAAAGTTTTAGAGTTTTAGGTGTGGGCTTTCTGAACAAGTTCTTTTTTTTTTTTTGGTTATTGTTTCTTTAGTGATTTTCTAGTTTTTCCCAACACAGATGAGGACCAGTACAGTAATAGAGACTGCTAAATTTCACCCTTAAGCTCTAAAAGCTGCCAGCAGCAATGCCCTGTGTACAACACCTATCTAGGGGTATTCTGCCTGCAAATTCTTATTGACAGCAGATCTATTAATAGTCTCGTAAGCACAGAGAGGGCTGGTTCAGAGGACATGTAACTTTGAGATCAGCCATTGAGGAGAGTGGTGCAAGCTGGCTTTTCTTCCTAAGAGGATGAGTGCCTTAACAGCAGCCAGGAGTGCCATTGTCACACCATCCATCAACTGCCTTCTGTCCCTCTTAGCTGAACCCATGAATTAAGCAACTGTGGTTAAAAAGCAATAAAATTAAAAGTTGTAATGGGGAGTCATTGACAAAAGGGTTACAATGCACTGGCCATATATCTTTTAACTAGCTAAATATAACCATAGGTTTCCATAAGTTCAAAGAGTGGTGGCCTGGAGATGAATACAACTGTTCCAACTGAGTTCTGGGCTAGGAGCCAGAAGATTGTTAAAACACCTTAGAACATGCTTATTCCCTCTTAGAACATTTTTTGGTACTTGCTCTATTAGTATGGATTTTATTTCCCCACCAAACGAGTTCTCTGCCTTTGAACCATAAACAATAATGGCACATCTGTCTCTAGGCTGCTGTACTTTGAAAACCAATGCTAAGGACACAGAGGGGTAGATTTTCAAAGCATTGCGTGGGAGTTTGTACCAGGAGTCTAGCCAAATATTTTTCACTCATACTCATCCCTGAGCCTAACCTTTCCTCACTCGTTAGAATGGCTCTGTTTGCTCTGCCCACATGGGGACATTTCAGAGAGCTTTCACCTCCAGGGACAGAGCTTCAGCTGGTCAGAAAAGCCTATAAATAGGCGTTTACTGATGACTTTTCAAATCTAGTGATGGATCTTTCCTCTGATCTTTTTTATTTTACTTTTCTGGCTTTGTCTGTATTTGTATGTGATTCTCAGTTTCTGCTGAATTATTTACCATTAGGCCATGATGCAACTAAAACCCCTGATAACACTTAGACAGGTGGCATGAAGTGATTGCTGCCTAATACCCTGCTCAAAACTGTGTTGATGCTCATTGCATCCACCTGTTTTCTCTGCTGGGGAGTTATATGGCAGTCTCGTGGGAACCAGACCATTTTGTGCTGCATTTATACTACCACTGTGATAAAGCAGCAAATAAAGTAATGAATTGAAAAGGCCTCCTTGCATATCCCTCTGGTTGTATAAATTGGCATTGCTCCATTGTGGCCTCCTGAGAGCAAGTGATCTAGCTCTGAGGATGCTTCCTTACCCACTGGCTGAGAAGGTAAAAATAAAACACTTCAGTAGTATGGCCAGCCATTAAATAGGGATATGGGAAGCTTTCAGTTGTAAGGATTGGTCAAGCTACTGGGAATGGCTTTGTTTTTAGGTTTTCTCTTTTCTATTTTATTAATTAACTCTTCTAAGAAGAATATATTTTTTAATAGGCTTTTGTCATCATTCCAGGTGTTTTGGCTTACCATTCAGTAAAAACATCTTGGTCCTCAGTGTTTTCGATTTTTTTGGAAGGACTTTATACTGCTATGGAAATTTCCCCTTTCAAAGACTATCTCACAGTGTTTCTTTGCAGATGCAGCACATGGATATTTGCTGTATCACAACAAACTCCCCTTCCAGTTACTACTGTTCCAAGGCTTATTTGATTCTGAGGCACTTCTTGCCATGGGGGTGTTATCATTTTTCACAGTTGAGAATCTCCTTTGATGAAGTCAGCTCAAAGTTCTATCTTTGGGTGGTTTCCCAGGAAAAACCTTTTGGCTACTAGCAATTTTCCATTTAAAAATATTTGCCGGTTGAATTCAATTAGTGTCCTTGGAAACTTCTTGTCTTTAAAGATACCATCGTTCTAGGATTTTTACTGCTGGATCTCAGGCACCTTTTCGTGTTACCGAAGGTTGAGGCCAATAGAAACCATATATTGAAATCCTGTTCCTTTTTCACAGAGACACCATGATACAATGAAAAGAAAACTTGTGGATCAGCAAGTTAGCCAGGGTAGGAATGGTTGAATCCTTGCAAGGTGTTTTCACGCCAGTGGAAATATCTGAGTTTATAAATTGCGTGGCACACCGAAGTTGTGACTTGGTAAAGTTGGATCATGCTTCTGCAAACCTTCTACTGTGGAAACAAATGCTTTTGTGAATAGACCTTGGCATGAATAAAAAATCAGAATCTAAACACTTGCAAGGTTCACTCATGAGCTCTTAGTTCCTGGACGGGAAAGGATGTGATTGCTTTGATTGCTGTATACACTCTCACAACCTGCATGTCATCTCCTCAGAATCAGAGAAACAGCACCTCAGCCCTGTCCCATTTAAAACTTTGTGCTGCCTCCCTGTGTGCTCAGAGGTTTTCAGATAACAGCATAAGTGTCCCACATGCATGGTAGATGACGTAAGATGGTTTAAGTATTGTTCCAGTCATTTATTCTCACAACATCCCCAAATAGATCCTCTACTTTTTTGAGTAATAGACACATCTATCATTAAAATGTAAGAATGGATAATGAGCAGACCTTCAAATGGCATGAAATCCTCCATTCTGATATGAGAACTCATTACGCCTGCCTGTTATTTAATAAGTCTCATAACAATATTTTAATACGATTAAAGATGCTGCACCTCATTTGTTAAGAACTTGGGAAATTAATCTGGGCAGGGCATTAATGTACTGGGGAAAGAAGGCATGTGAATATTTTTTTTTTATTTTTTATTATTAGTTTCTTTCTTTGCTACTGGTTGTATCAGTGCCTTATCAGTTAAGTGCAGGAGCATAACAATGGGTTCTCTGAGCAAAGCCCTCTCTTTTCGCTGGGTGAGGTTAAAGAACAAACACATTGCCGTGAGCTTTTAAAAGCTTGATTTCAATTACATGGTAGTAGGGCAAAGCTCTCAAACACACAAAACTTTGACTTTGTAAAGATTGTGACCTCCCGGGTACACGTGCTTTAAGGAGAAAAAATGTACTTGACATGTCCCACTGCTGTTTCCACGCACCAGGAGCTGTGTGTCGCAGGAAGAGGGGAGGGTGGGAGGGAGGCAGCGGCGCTCGTGGTGGGATGGAGGAAAATCGTTCCTCTGGGAAAGCAAAGCTCTTCTGTTTGACTAGTAAGAATTTAAAAGATAAATATATCCCTTATCATGGAATGATAAACAGCGAGGTCCAGGAAAGACTCTTTGAATAATTGAGTCTGATCTCCTGCATTTTGCAAGACTATTTGCCTTTGCATTCCTATTAACATCTTATAGGACTTTGTCTTTACTTATGTTTGTTTATGGTAGTACCCACAATGTTATAGGCACTTTCTAGGCTTTCAGGAAGAGCTGGCGCTTTCAGTCTCTGGGTGGACAGACAGACAAACAGACAGAGGTCATGGCAAAGGAGGAACAAAAGGACTTTTCTGTGCAAACTGAGACCCACTGTAGCTGGTATGGATTTCACAAAGGGGGTTTAAGGAGGTTGTTTTTTCCCTATCCCACTTTGCCCTTCACTTGCCTGGAAGTCGGGCCCGTGCCTGTGACCCCATCCATACTGCTCTGCAGCTTTCACACTGGGCTGCCTCTGGATGCAGCCAGGCAGGAATCAGCTAAAAAAAGGGCATAAAAATGAAGGTAGGAGACTGCAGAATGTGCATGACTCCCTGACAGGTTTTCCACCTGTAGTGGGATATTTTATAAGGCCATTTGGAGAGGTAGGTTCCCCACTGAAAGCCAACAGGAGCTAGATACCTACCCATCCTTTGAAAATCCGCCTTGTATTTTAACACATAGAAACTGATAAGGCTACACCACTGGTACTGCCTATGGCATTGCTTAAAAAAAAAAAAAACAACACAAAGCAGTGCAAGACACTGAGATGAACTGGTTTTGTCCATGCTGAGATTCCGTTTTCCTTCTCAAACCTTCTATAGGACTCTGCCTCTGAGTCTGTTGGAGGGAAATTAAATAACATTCCTAAACATAAAGGGAGATGCCTAATCCCCTGGCCTTTCATAGCTTGCCCTGTTCAATACATCAGCCGGCCTAGAAGTTATATCAGAGAGGTAAATGCAGCATATACTGTTTTGGAAGTAAAAGTCAACTGAAAGATGCCCACAAAACTAAATCAAACTGCTTGAAAAAGTGTTTTAACTACTAGGAAACACAGCAGGGGTCAGATCAGCTGGAATAATAAAGAAGCCCAGAAAATATCCCCAAAATGGTGCAGGTTAATCCCTGTTCAGTTTGCAGATCTGGTCTCATGTCCGTGCTCCGGTGGTGGAAGGGGGCAGACCCCTGTCCTCTCTCCCTGCTGCGCATCTCCCTCATGTGGGTGGCATGACAGCCCTAGAGTGGGCTGCCCAGTTTCGTGGCATCAGTGGATGCTTGTCACCATGTCAGATGTCTCTATGATTTTTCACCTTCCTGTAGCTGCCCTGAAGTAAGAACTCGGTGTAATATGTGATGGGGGAGTGGAAAGAGTTAAAAATATTTTTTTAATGCTAGGTCCACTATTTGTGTGAGCAGGAGCTCTCTATCAGGGCTGGGCTTTGTAATGTATTCCATCTATTGATAAGGAGGCAAAATAACATTTCTAAATTGTTCAGGGTGTTTGCAGAATGCCAAGGCACTCCACTGGCCTTCTATACAGAGTATAGCTGATGATAAATCATAAGAGATATTCTAGAAGTGCTTATTTGCTTGTGAAAATATCTGAAATACTGGAAACATCACAGATTTCCCAAGGTAGGCGAAGAGGCCATTCAGCAAATTTTCCCTTTACTTGAAATGCAGTTTTCAAATCATTTAAAGTCTAAGTACCTAATGAAAATACAACATAGTCCCCACAGCTTCCTGCAGAGGTATGATCCAGTCAGGCTTGCGCAGTATAGCAAATAGCGTTCATATATTATTTTGCACCAGGTGATTTCAGTCTGCAGTACATTTTGTTTGAACCACACTCCTATAAGTGTCTTCAAAGAAGGGCAGGAGCCTGCCCACCGAGGAATAAATGCAGGAACATAAACTCCTGTGCAAATATTAGTGTTCAGCATCTACTGTAGCCCCAGTGAATATGTTCATAACACATGTACAATTCAAACGAGAAGGTTATGTGCAGTACATGGACATGTACTGACATGGCCCATGTGTTTCATGTGGAAGCACATTCACTGTCCTAAAGTAAATATTGTCATCAAAAAACCACCTCATTTCCCTAATATTATTGATGCAAAGGACTGACAGAAAAAATAAATCAGGTTTATCTGGAAAATGGAGAAAGTTTCACCTAATCCTTGTGGAATTTATTCCAAAATGTTTCCCTAAGTTTCTATGCTAAGAGGCAGCTATGTCAATAAATTACTTGGAAGCATGAGGCTCACTGCAAGGAGTCAGCACTGTGGTTTGTACGTTCCTGCGCAAGAGGAAGGTGGAAATCCTGCAAAGTTACCTGTAAAATAACCTATCAATAAGGAAAGCCTTCCCTAAGTCCAACTGCAGGCTTGATTATGCCCTGAAGCTTAAACGTTTATATCCCTTCCAAAATGCTTAGAATGAAAGCTAGCTTCCAGTGATGTTAATAGCAAACTGGCCATTGTTTCCGATGGCCCTAGAGTGTCATAGTTACTGCTTTCTTCTTTTTCTTCATCACACTATAACTGTGTTCAGTATTCAAATGGTGAGACATTTTTAATTATATTTATTTAACTGATTGCATTTAATGTAATACTAGCATAGCAGCCACCACTATGTGCAGTATTGCGATGCTGAATAAAAGGCAACAGTGATCTTGTGAGACTGTAGCATGCTGTATGTTTACATATGAAAGCAGGTTCAATATGCAGTACATTGTGGCGTCCCCATGATGCCTCTCTTCATCACTTGTTAGTCCAAGAGCCTTCTTACTTTCTCAGAGCTACTCCTTATGCATATGCATATCTCCTCATAATAATGCCATAAGGCTGCTAATCTATTCTCCTTCAAACCCCCTCCTTAAAACTCACTTTTTCTGTGGTGGCTGGAAAACATCTGACAATAGCCCAGCAGCTGGTGTGCTGCTACTTATTCTACTGAAGATGATGAATGCGCCGTTATCCCGACTCCTTCATTTCCCTCTTCGTTATATCCACCTGTTGTTTTCATCCCATGCTAAAATGGTGAGATCTTTAGATGATAAACTGTTGGGATTTTTACAAAATACATATGTGTTACCTATCATGACATGGTTCTCTGAGTAGCGTCTCTTCTTACCACCACAATATGAATAATTACAGTCATATTGTCTAAGCAATTTTATATTCTTTCATGAATGAAACACCCCATATTCCTTCCAAATACCCTGCTAAGTTTGCATCAGTATCTGCTCTGCTCTTTGCAAAGCAACCAAGAGGCAGAAAAATATCACTCTTTGGGAGGGAAGCAGGATGTTCTCTTTGTAGATGGTGAGGTACAGTGACAACTGCTGTAAATCTGGGATCAGTGGCACCTTCTCAATCCCTTCTCCACTCCCCTTGCCTTGCGACCAGCCCAAGCCTCCCTCCTTCTGCCCCTGGGTCTCCAGGCGTTTCCTCCCCAGCTGCAAGGCCGTGGCCTTCGCAGCCCCAAAGTGCCCACCATGGCAAGCCTTTCCCTTCCCCAGCATATGGATGGGTGGCACAGAAGCAGCTTCTCCCAACACAAAGCCTGGTATCCTTGCCAAAATGCCTGTGGCTAATTCAGTTTCCAGCAGCGTCAAGCCACATGCTGTGTATGTTGTTTTATTCGCATTTAGCACTTCGTGTCCTGGAGTAGATGTGGCTTGGTAGTCCCTCTTCTGTCAAGGTCCATCCTGCATGCAGACCTGATTCCTCTTCAAGTCTTGTCAACCTACGTTAGATAATAACTTCTCCCTTCCTGAAGAGTGGATATTTATTTTACAATTGTCACCATTTCAATGTGGATTTGTTCTTTGAAATTTCTGAGTCATGGTGTTTATATTATCATATGAGGCTCTCAGCTTTCAGTTTTTCACAAGAGAATTTTCTAGTCCACCTCTTTGCTGAGGAGAGATTGAAACCGCCACTTCTGAGGGGATCCAGCAAATACAAGAAGCAGCAGGTTATTATTATGTTAGTTAAAACTGGGTTATCTTCAGCCTATTTCATATTTCATATGACAATCTAAATGTACTCTTGTGCTTGAAAATACTAGAAGAGTGACATACTATTTTTGTTTTCTCACTTCAAAAATTTCTTTGTAAAATCTGAAATTTTCATCAGGCTATTAAAACATAAAATATGGTATATCTCTGACACTTTTGGGTAACAGCTAATATGGCAACTAGTTATAATCAAGCAATTTGGAAAGGAAGTTAATTTTCAGTTTGAAGTGGACAATTGTCTTGTAGAAATGTTTGTGAAAAGCCAATTGAAGATGTGGGTGCTTTTACACTTATCCAATCTAGAATTTGAAACTACAAAGATCATGTGACTTTTATGACTAGGCACAATGGAACAAAATAGCCCAAATTTCATATCACTGAGCCATCAGAACAATCCAAGAATAAACAGGTATTTTTTAATCTGAAGGATGAACAATCATGAGAAAACCGCAAAATTTTAGTACACCAGGCTGAAATCATGTCTCTCACAACATACTCCTTGAGAAGCTGGTGGCACATGGCTTAGACAAGTGTACTCTTCGCTGGGTAAAAAACTGGCTGGCTGGATGAGCCGAGAGGGTTGTGGTGAATGGAGTTAAATCCAGTTGCTGGCCGGTCACAAGTGGTGTTCCCCAGGGCTCAGTACTGGGGCTGGTTCTCTTTAATATCTTTATCAGTGATCTGGACGAAGGGATTGAGTGCACCCTCAGTAAATTTGTGGATGACACCAAGTTGGGAGGGAGGGTTGATCTGCTCAAGGGGAGTAAGGCTCTACAGAGGGATCTGGACAGGCTGGATCGTTGGGCCGAGGCCAATTGTATGAGGTTCAACAATGCCAAGTGCTGGGTCCTGCACTTGGGTCACAACAACCCCATGCAACGCTACAGGCTTGGGGAAGAGTGTCTGGAAAGCTGCCTGGCAGAAAAGGACCTGGGGATTCTGGCTGACAGCTGGCTAAATATGAGCCAGCAGTGTGCCCAGGTGTCCAAGAAGGCCAACAGCATCCTGTCGTGTATCAGAAACAGTGTGGCCAGCAGGAGCAGGGAAGTGATTGTCCCCCTGTACTCAGCACTGGTGAGGCTGCACCTTGAGTACTGTGTTCAGTTTTGGGCCCCTCACTACAGGAAAGACATTGAGGAGCTGGAGCGTGTCCAGAGAAGGGCAACGAAGTTGGTGAGGGGCCTGGAGCACAAGTCCGATGAGGAGCGGCTGAGGGAACTGGGGTTGTTCAGCCTGGAGAAAAGGAGGCTGAGGGGAGACCTTATTGCTCTCTACAACTACCTGAAAGGAGGCTGTAGTGAGGGGGGTGCTGGTCTCTTCTATCAAGTAACTAGTGATAGGATGAGAGGAAATGGCCTCAAGTTGCGGCAGGGGAGGTCTAGATTGGATATTAGAAAAAATTTCTTTACTGAAAGGGTTGTCAGGCATTGGAAGAGGCTGCCCAGGGAAGTGGTGGAGTCATCATCCCTGGAGGTATTCAAAAAAGCATGTAGACAAGGCACTTCAGGACATGGTTTAGTGGGCATGGTTGATGGTTGGACTTGATGATCTTAAAGGTCTTTTCCAATCTAAATGATTCTATGATTCTATCATTAATTGCGTAAGTTATAAATTACTTAATCAACTTAGGATGTCATCTATAAGATTGATGATACACTCACAAAGTGGCCAAAGGAAAAAAGAGAAGTTCATCTTTTGTGGTATTTTAGGCTGTTTGATATAAATTGGGAAAGTCTTTGGAGTGTTCTGTTAAGATCTGCTCCAATACATGCTGCAGTCAAAGTAAATCCTTCCATTCAATCCAGTAGGTATAGGATCAAGGCTGTTAAGAAGCTCATTCAGACTTTAAAAGCATTGACTTAACAGGGAAGATGGAGACAAATTTTATGGATAGGACTTAGTGGACCAGCAATGCCCACAGATGATTCTGCATGTCAGGTGTGAAATAGGACCAGCTTTTCTAGATGTCATTTCAATGGCTCATCTGCCAAAAGTACCGGTGCTGCTGCTGCTGTACATGGTATACCTTAGGGCCTTCAACACAGCATCTTTCAGGTGTTTTGTGTGGAAGGCCACAACACCCATGGACAGCGCTCACAGTAGAAATGAGTCCTTCTTAGCTGTGGAAATTGTTCTTTCAGACTTTCACTCTGTTAAAGGGTTTGAAATGCTCATTCAGCTCAGCCATAGCTTCTTCTAAGGCTTTCCCTGTGTGGTGTGATGCCTATCTCTGCATCCAGGCAAGTCAGTCATGGGAGAAGGAGCTCTAGATCAGTGCTTTGCAGTGCTGTTTGGATAGGCATTACCACATTCTTTTCCCATTTCTATTTTTCCTGTTGTTTCTACCTTGGCTTGCTTTCCACCATCCCTTAGACTCCTGTGTCCTTCCTGAGCCCCAGCCTGCTGCTCCACCTTGACTTGCCCTCTCCTCATCTTTGTTTTTGTGTCCTCAAGACCAGCTCCCAACAGCAGTGGCTGTGGCGTGACCTGGCAGAGCTCACTGAGTTTTTTTCCCCTCCTTACCTTTCCTGTTGCTGCTCACGATGCACATGGGTGAGAAAGCTGACCACTCACATTTCAGTAAATGGGAAGGGACTCAAAGTGACCTAAGAGATGCTCTGTGCTTTCTTGGATAATTTGCACTATACCCATGCTTAATAGCCTGCAAAATGGGCAGTGTAACTGGAAGGCTGAAGAGGCAACTTGAGTGGTTATTATGGATTGAGACCATGACATTCAAATGCAATGTGTTAATAACCTTATCAAGAATAATTTCTAATAGATTTGTAAGCTAGCAACAAAGAGCAAATAGAAGGTTGTGTTTGTGCATGCAAATAATACTCATTGCTGTCGGGGTGTATCTTTTGCACCAATATGCACCAAGACAACCATTACCATTGATGGGAAGCTCTGTGTAAGCACAGAGGCGTGAAATAGCTAGTGATCAGTGTAAAAGAAACAAAGCAGAAAAGACTATTATCTGTTGTATGATAATGACCTCCGGGTTCTCGGAGCTTTACACAAAGTCAAAAAGGGGGTGACATGCTGGATTGAGCTCGCAAAGCCCAGGCCAGCCAAGGGGCAGGAGTCTGGTGAGAGGTGAAGGTAGTAAAAAGCAATTTCTGTGGTGGTCAGCTCACTTCTTGTTGTGCATAATAGGTCAGTAATGAATGGATAGCTATTTGGAAGCATGTGTCTGTGTTGGGAGGTTGTGCCATGCAAAGGGGATAATGTGCTTTGCAAAGGAGCTCGTGGAAGACTTACCAAAACAGTATCGGTAAGGCTGTTATGCTACAGCAAGGTGATATGAAGGTTCAGGACAGTTAGCAGTACTATTAACAGTTACTATTGCTTGAAGGAAGGATGGGGGATGGTGAGACCTCTGTATTTCAAAGAATTTGTAATACAATGTCCATTTTTGTGCTTTGCCAGAAACACTACCAGGACATCCACTTCAAAAGAATAGTTTGTCTAGGTTTAAATTATACTTGAGGCCAATTCCACAGCTATGCAGTGATATTAAGTAGCACAATGTCACATTATATGCAAATGCTTGTGTCTTTGGAAATACAAAGGAAATTCTATGGATTAAAATCCAGCAAAACAAAAAATTATTCAATTAATCAGCAGCACTTCTTTTAGAAAGCCCCATGCTGAAACTAGAGGCATGGAAAGGATACCTTGTACTTAGATGCTGTTCATATCATTTACCTTGTCTTTTTTTTTTGAAAGAAAAGAGGGAAAAAAGCAAAACAAAATAATCTTTTGCCAGTAGAAATAAAAATGCTTTCTGTCAGCTGTGGCACATTTAAACACCCTAAATATTTCATCAGACACTGCACTTACTTCAGTGTTTTAAATAAGATTTAATAAATAGCTGCATGTTCAGACTTGTACAGGCCTACTTTTGTCTGTAGTTGGCAATGTGCTGCTGTATGTGTTTGACTGCACAGTTAAGAATTTTAATTACTTACCTGTTCTATACACTCATTCTCTTTTAACTGTTTATTAAAAAATAATACCATAGCCATTGCGCAAGAAATCTTCCACATACGGTAGAGCTGCAATGTTGTCCATAGTAGGGCCCTGTTTTCTGAATGTACCCCCACATTCCCCTTGTCCCCTGCTCCCAAAGTCCAGTCTGGAATTCACACAGACCCGAGACATTCACACAACTCTGTCACTGGGGTTTGTGACCACTCTGCACTTAATGTCTTTGCTGTTAATTATACAGAGATGTCTGAGACTTTGCTGCCTGCACCCCCAAATAGATGGCACAAGCAATGTGTGTCATATTCTCAAGAAAACACAGCTGGAGCTGGTGGTCTTTCTTCTTCCTGTGTTTGGTTTGTTGTTGTTTCTAACTTCTAAACTCATTTGGTATAAAAACATTAAGGAGAATTGAACAAACTCCACAACTTTTGAGTTAAGAGCCAATGACAGTAAACTGACCATGCCACCTTCTTTTGTCGATGCACTCCCTTCGCAATGACATTCATTATTTATAACTTTGCAGCAGATAGACACTAAATGGGTTCAAGATGCTGCTTTGCCTAACAAGTTCATTATCATTCAGCAAAAAATAATTACAACACTATCTAGGTATCACAAAAATGATGACAGGATGAAAATACTTCTTAATTTTAAGTTGATGGTCAGTGAATGAGTCACAGTTGGAACTTGGCAACTCAAGAGATTCGTTTAT